>JASANE010022992.1:0-67208 GCA_030248225.1 Trileptium ribeirensis
TGATTGCCACTTTGCATATATTAGCAGTTCTAAGGTTTTATGAACATATGAAAAGCAAAACACGTTCTATTGTCTTCGACAGCAACGAAATTGCTGGAGCAACTCTAACACCACACACAAAAACTCGTGCAGCCAAAAAGAACATTTTCTGTTTTTTTAAACTTATTGTAGAAACTCCACGCACATGACATTTCATCACCGAGAACAAAATCAATGCTTCTAAAGTTACAATTTCTTGAGAAAAAGAAAAAACGTTTTAAGATCTTGAAACTTTTCAGAACCACGCTCTCGGCAGCTGGGCGTACAAAGACAAAACATTGTAATGCGCTACATTGCTCCCACCGATCGAAAATTGCGACCCGCAATTGGCTCCCAAAACATTGACAGTACACAACGTTGGCAATATGAAGGATATAACGACGAGTACTATAGCAACGGATATATGTGACACCACCAAACAAAGAGACGATATATACGTACCCCGATTATATGGATTATAATAGATTAGAATACAGTAACTAAGGCCTATACAGTATGATATATTAGCCATTCCGACAAGCCCACTCTTGCGCACCGTACCCATTACTCTTTAGCATGATTAACGCATACACCTCGCCAGAAAGTTCTGATCGCAATATGAAGGTGCCCGCGGCGTATTCTGCGCAGCTACTTCACCCGAACCACCTGTACGAAGCCCCCCCCCTTAAATGGGATTGCCGTTTTACTGCTACGAATCGACGAATATCGTTGACACCCAAAACTCGTTATAGGTGCACAGTGGCCGCCAACACTCGCATTCATATTATCTACCCTTCCAGCGCTGCCACGATCATGCCAAAAACTGGTAAGCCAGGCAGGTAACCGCTTGCCTTGGCTCCGATATTCACAAACCAAACGGTTCAGGCGCTTAACATTGTGACGTCGTGTAGAACTATAGCCGCGCTTCGACGCAGGCTTACGCTGATTACTACCTTCTCTCTGTTTCTCAACATCCACGACCACATTTCCTTCCTGCTGTTGGTTCCACGACCTAGCCACCTCAGCGCGGCGACGCTGGCACCATTGGTCATACCGACTGATTGATTTTGATTTGCTTGCTTCGCCCATTCCCAATGCCTTTTCTTCTCTGCTGTTAAAAGCAGGTGGCTTGGGAATACATTTTTCGGTACAGCCGTTCTGGCGACTGCTGCTCCGAGCAGGTTCAGACAACGCTACGGAACCTCTTTCACGTGAATTAACCATTTTATCCAATACACGCGGAATCTTGAAATCCCATTTTAGAGGCATAGTTGTTTTCGAAAACGAACCTCGCGCCGCTGATTCGCGCAGCCCCGACGCCATTTCTTGCATTTTCGGCATCGCTTGGTTTATAACGGGTTTTCCGTCTATTTTGGCTTTTCGTGGACTCTTTGACTTTGTTTTATTGCCATGCTTGGAAACGTACTTCACAGATTTCTTCCTCTTGCATGCTTCCTTACCTCCCTTGCTTATTTTACGCTTCAAGGTTTTGCCTCTACTATTTGGCTCAGCCGACTTCTTAGATATCTTGAGTTTAGCCAGTTTCAACTTTTTAGGCTGTTCATACACTGGCTCGCGCGCCTTCGGATGATTATACTGCACATCGAAATCGTCCTCCACGTCAATAATTAACTCGTCATTACTGTCCTCTTGATGTTGCTGATTGCCGGCAGTTCTGTTAGTGTGTATGATTTCCGTTTCCGGGTTATTTCGATGCTTATTAGCAGTACACTCTTGCGGCACATTACTATTCACTGTAGTCATTTTATAATTAGCTAAGTAACGATTACGCTCTGCCAAACATAATAATAAACATACAGATTTAGGGTTATACGAATTAGAAAACAACTTCTCCCTCGACCGCAAGTTGTAATTATGTGCAGTATGCTGTTGTATGTTCTTCGCGCCTACAGCCTCATTGGCAAGGTCATTTTCAAATGTCGATGTTGTAGCCTCTGATGCTGGGAGATCCACTGATCGACCACCCTCCTGAGGAAGGACCTTTGAGGAACTCCCTAATTGATGGCATCCCAGGCCTAGCTCTTTCGGGGCTAGTTTAAGGCGGCGGACATTCACTCGTTTCGGCTGCGTTCCCGGGCCCTTCTGGCGCGTTACTATCTCTGCCCCCGTTCCATCAGCTGTCAAACGGACAATTCGAAAAGGACCTTGCCAAAGCCGAGCAAGCTTACGAGTTTTCCCAACTTTAACTTGGGGAACATGCAGGTATACGAGATCACCTGCTAATAACGGCACAACCTTCGAAAATCGATCATGATACATTTTTTGCTTGCTCTGTGCCTCTGAGATTGCTTGACCGGCATTGGCCCATGCTCTAGTTAGCTTTTCTACCAGTTCGAAACAGAAATCGTCTGTAGTCTGCGACTGTAATGAGGCTTGTCTCAGTTCAATGTCAAGCGGAAGTACCGGATCTCTGCCAAAATTTAAAAAAATGGGCTTTCCCCGGTTGATTCATGCACACTACTGCAGTAGGCTAAGGACACATAAGGCAGGTATACATCCCAATCTGTTTGTGACGACGAAACATACATACTTAGCATATTCTCCATGGTCCTATTGAAGCGTTCAACCTGACCGTTTCCGGCCGGATGGTAAGCAGTCGTCTGCAACTTACGTATGCCTAATAAAAAACAAACTGTTCTCAAAAGCTCTGAGGTATAGTTCGCCCCTTGATCTGTCAACAACTCATGCGGCACACCAAATCTGCAAACTACACGTTCTACCAGTAGCTTTGCGACCCTTACAGCTTTCATATCTGGCATAGCAAATAACTCAACCCATTTGGTGAAAGCATCTGTGAATACTACTATGTATTTATTTCCTCGAACAGTGCGCGGCAACGGCCCCACTATATCGGACGATATGCGAAACCACGGTTCTACCGGTGGTATTGGCCGTAGTTCTGGAATATGCTTAACCCTCGGTCCCTTTCTAGCAGCACAAGTCTGACAGTGTTTGCACCACTGGGCTACATCCAGACGCATGCTTGGCCAATAATAGCGTGATGCTACCTTGCCGAACGTCTTCCGCAGTCCAAGGTGTCCGCCAAAAAAATGATCATGCGCTGCGTTCATCACCTGCTCCCTTAGTTGGCTGGGAACATAAAGTCGACTAGGTGAACGCCCGCTGTCATCGGGCAGCTGCACCCACAGCTGTCCATTATTAATATAACACATATTTGCTGTTCGTCTTATAGCGTCGGGCAAGCATTCAATGTCCTTATCCTCTAGTGCCTTGATTATTGCACTTGCAACAGGATCTTGTAATTGGACACTACGTATGTCACTGCACGTGGCAGGATTATCCAACTGGACTAGAGCAGTCGTCATGACCTCTTTCGTTTCACTGCACAGAGCTTGGAAAAGCTGGTTGCAGGTTTGACATTGCTCACTTGAGCTCAGCAGAGTTTCTGAATCAGGCGGACGTCTCGACAGCGCATCTGCATTGGAGTTGTGCTTGCCTGGCCGATGAAGTATTTGCATATCGTACTGCTGTAATAGCAGGCTCCAACGACATAATCTACCGTGCGGATCTTTAACACTCAACAGCCATCGCAACGGCTGGTGATCTGTGACCACAAAAAACTTCTTGCCGTACAAGTAAGGGCGAAAGTGTCGTACTGCCCAAACGACTGCCAAAGTTTCTTTCTCCACTGCTGCATATCTTTTCTCAGCCTTGCTAAGGACACGGCTGGCATACGTTATCGGATGTTCCTTGTTATCGCTACTTATCTGGCTTAATACTGCACCGATCGCTTCGTCACTAGCATCGGTTTGTACTACGAGCGGCAGCGAAAAATCTGGAAAAGCTAGAACTGGCGGTGTGCTTAACCGAGCTTTTAATAGATCAAAAGCAGATTGGCAGCGTGCATCCCAAACAAATTTTGTTTTCTTCCTATACAGCGCGTGTAGGGGCGCTGCTATTTTCGCAAAACACCAGATGAATTGTCTGTAGTACCCAGCCAGCCCCATGAATGACTGGACCTGTTTTGCAGTTGTAGGCGTTGGCCAGGACACTATCTTTTCGACTTTACTGCATTGCGGAAAAAGACCTTCTGATGATATAATATGACCCAAGAACGCTACCGTACTGCGCCCAAAATCACACTTCTTTAATTTCAGCTTCAAACCCGCTGAGCGTAGTCGTTCAAAAACCATACGCAGCCGTTTCAAGAGCTCGTCTTGACTTGAACCGAACACTAGTATATCATCTAAGTAAACCATACAGACCTTCCAATCAAGTCCTGCAAGCACCGCTTCCATTAACCGCTGGAAAGTCGCTGGAGCGTTGGAAAGACCAAATGGCATCTTTCTGAATTGATAGAGGCCTTCATACGTCGTAAAAGCTGTTTTCGATTTGCTTTCTTGATCTACCGGTATTTGATGATAGCCGCTTTGAAGATCCAGTGTGCAAAAGTATTTAGCCTTTCCTAGCGATCCTATTATGTCGTCCATCCGTTTCATCGGGTAATTATCCTTTCTCGTTACCGCATTTAGTTTGCGATAGTCAACGCAAAATCTCCATGATCCATCTTTCTTTTTGACTAAAACTATCGGTGACGACCATTCGCTACATGACGGCTCAATCACCTCGCTTTTCAGCATCTCTTGGACTTTGTCTGCTATTATCTGCCTTTGCGAAAAAGCAGTCCGGTATGGTAGCTGCTTAATTGGTTTAGCGTCCGTAATTTCGATCTTATGTGTCACGAGATGCGTTGTTCCTAGGTCACTATCTCCTTTTGCGAAAATATCCCCGAACTCTTGCAAAAGTTGTCTGAGCTCGCTTCTTCTTGGTTCGTCTAAGCTGGAACTAGTAAGATCCAAATCCGCGAATTTCTGACTCTGCAAATTGCTTGCTTTTGTAGATCCTTTGGCAGTATCGGTGGACCAATGCTGTCTGTCAATATGTTTAATTTGCTGTTCAGTCAATGGGGTCACCTTCCCAACGGTAGTATTTTCATATATCGTTACCGGCGCTAACGTCGGATTCAGCAATCTCACTGGAAAGGTTCCTTTCGAAGTGGGCTCCACAATCAGCGAAGCCAAAAACACACAGCTGTTACCAACTGGTTTACTACTGGGCTCAAACAGCTTAGCATTGGAATCGCATGACTCGGTTTTAGCTGCTAACACACATTCAGTGCGCGGTGGAACTGTCACAGTTTTAAGCAGGAATACACTGCTACTATTAAAGCCATCCCTAGGCGTTTTGCTATTCATTGGAAATCTCTCTCCCTCCAACTCAAACGTGCCGAGTTGGTAATTTATTGTGAATTTTCCTAGTTTTGCGAGTAAATCACGGCCAAGCAACATGTCGCATGGTAATGTGTTTGTTATGGCCAACGGTCCGGCGAAAACTACATGACCTAGTTTTATGGATAATCGCAAAATACCGTCGATTTTCATCATATGACCTGACGCGGACCGCACTGCTCGTCTACAGGTTGTCCTCGACACAGAGTCTTCCTTTGCTCTGGCGCATAGCTTTTCTGCTGTGTTTAAAGAAATCAATGAGATTTCCGCTCCCGTGTCAATCAAGGCTTTCAAGATATGCCCTTCTACTAACACATCCAAGGTACCATCATTTTTGTTTACTTCCAACTGACAAAGATTGTACGGAGCATACTCTCTGGATCCTGCACTCGATACGTCCCTTCGCACATGTGTCTCCAAACTGCTTACAGGTCGTTCGGAGGGCGTTGGTGGTATATCTTGTGGTACGTTTGGTGGTATATCTTGGAAACTTTCCATGTGCCTAGATTCTTGTCGGATGCTGACAGTGGGCTGAAACGCGCGACTGGCATTGGTCGTACGTATTTGATTTAAGAGAGTCCTAACAGCTGCTTTATATCGAAGCAGGTCACTCACAATTCTACACGAAACATACAAGCAGCATCCAAAGACCCAGATCTGTGTTGGATTAAATCCAAAACCACGCAAAAAACCAAACAACCCTGACTCAACAATCCCGCTTGCCGTCCGTTTTGCAGCATCTCTAACCGACTCGTCATTTAGTTGCATGCCCAAATATTGGAGAACCCGCCGCTGGTGTTCATACGTTCGCATTACATCGTTTAACGGAATATGCGTGTTAAACTCTTGCAAGCGATACATGACGACTGGGTGGAATATTACGTCGGACAATATACCGCTAACAGTAGACTGGATGTGCATTGGGGGTAAAGTCCTAGTGGCTGCAACTTGTTTTAACAGTCCTGTAGGCTCATACCGATATATCTTATGTTGCAGCTGTATCAGTTTATTTGCCGGGGGCTGGCAATTCAACGACACAGCACCTGCATTTGTATATACAACATTAGTGACTGGGTCCATGTAGCCTGTGCTACTGCCATTTCTTGCGTGAAACGTCAACGGAATCCTGTTGGAACAAGACTGGTTCGCGGGAAGAAACCGAAACTGCGACTTCTCTAGTTCAACACATGGTGAAACAATCACAACTGATCCACCTGATTCCGCATAAATGGCCGTAGCATTTAGTAACACCCGCATCGACAGCACAGGGTTACTTCTTACTTGTGTGCGAAGTATCCGTTCAAAGTTATGCATTGTATTGCACGTTGCTGTTAAAGCATGGTTAAACGAAAAAGTTATTGCTTCTCTTGTGTGTATTTCTAACGCTTGCAAACCCGCTGCTAACTGATCAGCGGATACTAATGCCACCGCTGGATTCGGAATCGATCTTTTATATCGCTCTGCGTTTTGAACCAAGTTCAAAAATTTCTGATTCCTCAGTATGCGTAGTTCCGCGTCTACTCGCAAAATTCTGAAAGCAATGCCTTGGTCGCTTACGTTAACTTGTTCTTTTTTGCAGTTCCACGCTTTCATATTATCTGCAAACGTCAATGCCATGGTTCCATCCTGAGAAACAAATTCGGTATCGCGCAAATGGCCATTTAGAGTTTGCCATGGAATAAGTTCGCATTGCTCCGTCGTGTTTGGTTTCCAAACCAGGAATTTGCCATCCTTAAGACTACATGCTCCGCTCATGTAATCGCAGTGCGAAACATCTCCTGCTGTAGATTCCATTGAACTTTGGCTGTGCCTTTTGTACACTTTGGCAGTTGTCAGATAACAATTTGTTGCTGTAAAACTTTTCCACTTACAGCAGTGAATACCACCACCTGGGTATTCCCAATTTAATTCATTGTTCGTTCGCCAAATTTCGCCATCGAATTGCAGTTTACCCGCATCGCAGTTGTGAAATTGCAACATTTGTTGGCATTCCGAACTATCAACGGACAACGAACCAGATTCAGAGCGCTTCAAATTCTCATCTGCAAAAAAATATGTGAAGGTTTCTACCTTAGCTGTCGTTTTCTGACACAGCCAAGCCTGGCTGGTATATTGTAAAATATTTCGCTTATACATTTGCAGTTGGGCATGTAATGGTAAAGCGGTGTGCCGTTCACCGGGTAATTTGCACGGCTGCAACGATGGAAATTGCCACAATTGCTGTGTTTTGAAATCGCAAATCAAAGGATTAGGCATTGCGATATCAACTTTTGCAGTAACGATTTTTAACAGCGAACAACAAAGTAGCACACCTACTATGTACTGACACACATCTTGTCCATGTATACTACGAAACAACTCGACTTTTCGTGTAGAAAGTAAGCTTATGTGTCTGGCTTCCGCCCGATTACTTACTGGTTCTGCACTTTGTTGCTTTTGCAAAATAACCGAATCCTTTTCATGTTTACTATCGAAGTCCTCAACTGCCAGAATTGTACCTACGAAAGAGGTAAACTCCTTTGTTTGTGGTATCGGGTATTCTTGCCCATCCTTATCTATTTCAACATCTGCGCCTAGCGTAGGCACTCCAACGTAGTTTGCAGAGAACTGTACAGCTTGTGGTGCATCCGAGACTTGCGATCCTGGACTTCGGCGATTTGTCGAACGTGTAGAGTTTTGCTGCGCGCGCTGTGCTCGGCATTCACCAGTTACATGACCGTAAGTACCGTGGTATTCGCAATAAGGCTGCATGTTTCCTAACCTGCAATTAATTGCCACATGCCCTGTTTTACCACATTTTTGACAAATCGGCTTATTGTTAGTGTTGAATCGCTGGGGGCTGAACATTGTTCTCTGGTTTCGTGCTAGATCTGCATCTGGCGTCATACGCACAACAGGCTC
Source organism: Trileptium ribeirensis (assembly GCA_030248225.1). Classification (NCBI taxonomy): domain Eukaryota; kingdom Metazoa; phylum Nematoda; class Enoplea; order Enoplida; family Thoracostomopsidae; genus Trileptium; species Trileptium ribeirensis. The sequence goes on from JASANE010022992.1 coordinate 8,190, forward strand.
GCGACGTGGGGTCTGTTCTAATCGCTCGATCCGACGTATGAGCTCATCAGCCCACGGAGGTGCCTGTGCCTCCTTGTTACCTTGCGCGAATCCTAGACGTCTCGTCTCGCTATGTGCGCCTCGTTCCAACTCAGCAATTCTGCTGGTTAACTCAAGTGCCCATCTCGGAGCAATTGAATCGGTCGCGGATCGATCTCTATGTATCAGCGAGATATCTGGAATGCTGGATTTTTCAATCCTTTCTAGGCGCTTTGCGACTTCCTCAAGACTTTTCGCTATTTGTGGCTGTGCATTTACTTTGGTTTCTACACGCTCTGCAGCTATAAGAGCTTCTGACATAGTCTTGGGGCCCATTAGTTTAACTTCTTCGCGTAGCTCGGGCCGCAGGCCAGCAATAAACTGATTTCGCAAATTAGTCTCTTTCTCAGCTTCTACAGTCATGTAACTCAACGCAGACCTCGCTAGTTCTGTTAGGGCCTGCGCATACTGACTGACAGTTTCTAGCGGTTCCTGTTGTCGAGCTGTATAACATTCACCCAAGTAACGTTTCCGGTCATCTGTGAGAAGGGCCGCGCTCAGCGACGAAACAACTCGCTGGTAATCAGACTTTGTAGCACTATCCAGCGAGTTAAATGCAAACTGCGCGTGACCGACTAGGTGGGCGCCCAGGAGATAGGGCTTGTTTGCTTCTGGCCAGCAGTTCGCGCGAAATTTTATCTCAAATTCATTATTCAGCCAACTGAGAAAATCTTCCCCTCGCTCGCCACTAAACGACTTAATAGCAAGATTCGGTCCACGACTAGCATAACCTGTCTGATCTCCAGGCATAGCTGCTAATTCGCGCTTTATAACTGCCGTTAATTTATTTTCTACAAGTTCCAAATCCTGCCAGGCAAAGTTCGATGTTCCTTTTTGTTGCGTAGTTTGGATTGCTGACAAAATTTCGCCTATCGAAATATGCTGGTCACTCAGAGCTCCGGTAATTTGTTTCAGCTGCTGCGAAATGCTGTGTTCAAACGAAACCAAATTTGTATCAATCGAATCGACCGTTCTTTGATTTGATCGCTTCTCACGGTCTGACGGCCCGCTAATGCTTGTGCGCCGTCCCGTTGGATTTGAGCCCTTAATATTGTTGGTTTGAGCGTCCTTGAACCCTTAATATTGTTGGTTTGAGCGTCCGAATGTTTAAAAAAAATAATCTACTTTCAAAGTGGTGTACTGTGCTTTGTATTTACGCGAATTCGCTGCGAACATAAAATACGCAGGGTTTAAAAGCTTTCGGCTTCGAGATCGAAAGGTCTCGTAAGGTTAAAATTGTTTCAGCGGATTTGCGCTTAGTACAAGCAAGATATGCTTATTATAGGTTTTAGCAGACAAATATTTTATATAATAATGCGTTTGTGCGGATCGAATTCTATTCCAAGCAAAATATGCTTGTTATTCCAAGCAAAAAAATGCTTGTTTACACTGTCCTGTACTCAAAAATACTATCGTTACTGCACTCGACGCCTATTCTTCCAAGCAAAATATGCTTGTTGGTCCAAGCAAGAGTTGCTTGTTTTCGGGATTAAAACACTTTTATCGTGGTCACCAATATAACGTTCTGTCCTACACGTTGGCAAGCTGTGATTGCCACTTTGCATATATTAGCAGTTCTAAGGTTTTATGAACATATGAAAAGCAAAACACGTTCTATTGTCTTCGACAGCAACGAAATTGCTGGAGCAACTCTAACACCACACACAAAAACTCGTGCAGCCAAAAAGAACATTTTCTGTTTTTTTTAAACTTATTGTAGAAACTCCACGCACATGACATTTCATCACCGAGAACAAAATCAATGCTTCTAAAGTTACAATTTCTTGAGAAAAAGAAAAAAACTTTTTAAGATCTTGAAACTTTTCAGAACCACGCTCTCGGCAGCTGGGCGTACAAAGACAAAACATTGTAATGCGCTACACCCCTCTCTCCATGTTCGTGTGGTTTTCCCCATATCTGCGTACCCCCATGTTCAACTAAATCCAAAAAGTTTTCGCAAATTTATGTTTTCTGTACTAAGCCAAAATTTTTTTCATTGATCATATACCAATATTTATAGTGCTAAAATGTTGCTTTTAGTTTGAAATACTTTATAATATGGAAATATTGAGCAACTTTTAGGCAACTTTATTCAATCTTATTTTTCAAATTTCCCGGAGTCCCCAAGTATGAAAAAAATCTATTGCCAAACGGCAGAGCTCGGGAACATATCTGGGTAGGATCTTATCTAGGTTTAGGATTTACTGGTGCCCCGCTTATTATTATATACAACGTGTTTTATCGTTCTGCCTTGCCTCAACACACACACATATCCGGGTGCACACTCTGACATGATAGGCTTTCAAACAAAAAAAGTTTTTTAAAATCCGTTCAGTGTTTCTTGAGATCCGTCGGACCGAACGAAACGAACCAAGCGTTACAACATCGACCTTTTTATTCCCAGACAGAAATAAAAACGCTTTGCCAATCGTCAACCAAGAACATGATCAGCCAAGACTTACCAGCAATTTGCCGGGTGAAACGTAATTGGGTAGCAGCTACTCCAGTAGGAAATCTCCCACTTACCCGCCGGCAATTTGTTAACAAAGCATAGCCAGGTCGATGTAAACAGGTAGCAGCTCTTTTGCCACATTCAGAAATCTGCTGGGTATGTTCCGAAACAAAACTGGTCAAAATTAAGAGACGGTTTACGAGACGTATGATGATGTAAGCTTAGCTAACGTAATCGTGAAGCATCAGCCACTGCGCTTGAAATCTTTGAAAATCAGTTGACACATTAAGTAGTGTTATCAAGCGCAGCCAAGAAACTGCGTTCTCCGCAATCAACTGTATTTATTTAAACTGTGCGAGCAGTATCAGTTTGTCTCATTTACAACATTCTGATTAGAAAGTTTTCATCAACCTGACGGGCATTAGTTTCCTGAAGCAGTTAAAACAAGTGCCCGGAGCCGTACTGGTCTGAAAATTACCTTCTATTATTTTCTCTAATCATATAAACCAATAATTAGTTTTTGACATAAAACCTGTAACAAACGTATGTGTAGTAAAGTGAGGGGACTGGAGACAAGCGAAAAACTATCATTGGATTTATGCGTTCCTAGCACATTCAGATTGACTAAGTAGTCGACCGCAAGCGTGTATAGCGGAACGCATTTTTGCTCCGGTGTTGAAAAACCGACATATTTATTTGAAAATATATATTATCAACGACTCAGTCTTTTCAAAATTTCAGAAAGGCAATAATGTCATCGTAATACATAAAGTTTAATGTAAAAGTTATTTTATATTAAATCCATGGCACCTTATGAAGTTTCTAAGTATGAAGTCTGGATAACTATTTAATTGATGATTCTGAATTATTCCTGTAGTATATACACTTGATACATTTGGTTATAATTACTAAAATAGGGTTGAAAGATATTAATGTGAGTTTTATAAAGTTGTGTTGTCGCGGGACACCCTATATAGTGAATGTCGTAAAGGCACGGAGTTATAAAACCAGTCACACAACAATAAAAGTGCAGTTATTTCTTTTACCTGGTGGCGGTCCTACCCAGATATTCCCGAAACTTGCCGTTTGGCTATGGGGTTAATTCTTTGGGGTTTTGGGAATTCCAGTGGGGTGGAATAAAGTTGCCTAAAACTACTAAGATTTCCATATTATCATGTTTTCAAACTAAAGCGACGTTTTAGCACTATAAAATTGTGGTATATAATCAAAATGTTCTGACAGTTTCCATACAAAAAACATAAATTTGCGGAAAACTTTTGGATTTAGTTTGTAACATGGGGGTGGGCGGATATGGGAAAACCACACGAACATGGAGGATTTGGGAAAAGTGGCTGTGATTATTATGGCGAAAGACTAGGAGACCGGACCAGACGAGAAATCAATCGAATACAGGATTGATGTGATGCGAGGATAACTTTTTTTAATGTCGCGTCTTGAGCTGCTGTTTTGCTAAACACAGTTCCGTGGGTAAAGCTGATCAAGAGCTTGATCATGGAAACAATTGCTGTGGAAAAAAACAACAAAATGTGAAAGTTTAGTATTAACTGTGAGTGTCGTATTTTAGGATCTAGTGCTAATCCAAATCTGCAGTCGTGGTTTCGCGCTGTCGATAGATGGATGGTCGAATGAGTAAATGGAACTTCAATGCGCTAATCAATGGCGATTGAAGGCCCTTTAATGAAGAGACATGTCGCCTATTGATTGGAATGTTTGATCACAGACTGGCATGGCTAAATACGTATATTGGTGTATTCATTGCTTCAGACCGCGAAACGTTTGCTAAATAAACCAATGGTTGTTTAGTTGTTACATACTTTTAAAAACTTTTAAAATCTGTTCGAAACTTTTACATTACTTCATTAAATTTGCTGTAGGATTGGGCCAACCCATTAATGTTGGCACTTTATCCAAACTGCGAGAATATACAATTTATTGGAGAGACTGTGTCCCAAAAAACGCGGACCCTTCACTGATAATTAATTCTCACTCTGAAAGTTTTAGGCGACATTGAAAGACGCAGTGCGCATAATGAAAATATACGTAACTTTAGCATCAAATACGTGTAGCGCATTACAGTGTTTTGTCTTTGTACGCCCAGCTGCCGAGAGCGTGGTTCTGAAAAGTTTCAAGATCTTAAAAAGTTTTTTGTCTCAAGAAATTGTAACTTTAGAAGCATTGATTTTGTTCTCGGTGATGAAATGTCATGTACGTGGAGTTCTCTACAATAAGTTTAAAAAAACCAGAAAATGTTCTTTTTGGCTGCACGAGTTTTTGTGTGTGGTGTTAGAGTTGCTCCAGCAATTTCGTTGCTGTCGAAGACAATAGAACGTGTTTTGCTTTTCATATGTTCATAAAACCTTAGAACTGCTATTATATGCAAAGTGGCAATCACAGCTTGCCAACGTGTAGGACAGAACGTTATATTGGTGACCACGATAAAAGTGTTTTAATCCCGAAAACAAGCAACTCTTGCTCGCACCGACAAGCACATTTTTCTTGGAAGAATAGGCGTCGAGTGCAGTAACGATCGTATTTTTGAGTACAGGACAGTGTAAACAAGCATTTTTTTGCTTGGAATAACAAGCATATTTTGCTTGGAATAGAATTCGATCCGCACAAACGCATTATTATATAAAATATTTGTCTGCTAAAACCTATAATAAGCATATCTTGCTTGTACTAAGCGCAAATCCGCTGAAACAATTTTAACCTTACGAGACCTTTCGATCTCGAAGCCGAAAGCTTTTAAACCCTGCGTATTTTATGTTCGCAGCGAATTCGCGTAAATACAAAGCACAGTACACCACTTTGAAAGTAGATTATTTTTTTTTAAACATTCGGACGCTCAAACCAACAATATTAAGGGTTCAAGGACGCTCAAACCAACAATATTAAGGGCTCAAATCCAACGGGACGGCGCACAAGCATTAGCGGGCCGTCAGACCGTGAGAAGCGATCAAATCAAAGAACGGTCGATTCGATTGATACAAATTTGGTTTCGTTTGAACACAGCATTTCGCAGCAGCTGAAACAAATTACCGGAGCTCTGAGTGACCAGCATATTTCGATAGGCGAAATTTTGTCAGCAATCCAAACTACGCAACAAAAAGGAACATCGAACTTTGCCTGGCAGGATTTGGAACTTGTAGAAAATAAATTAACGGCAGTTATAAAGCGCGAATTAGCAGCTATGCCTGGAGATCAGACAGGTTATGCTAGTCGTGGACCGAATCTTGCTATTAAGTCGTTTAGTGGCGAGCGAGGGGAAGATTTTCTCAGTTGGCTGAATAATGAATTTGAGATAAAATTTCGCGCGAACTGCTGGCCAGAAGCAAACAAGCCCTATCTCCTGGGCGCCCACCTAGTCGGTCACGCGCAGTTTGCATTTAACTCGCTGGATAGTGCTACAAAAGTCTGATTACCAGCGAGTTGTTTCGTCGCTGAGCGCGGCCCTTCTCACAGATGACCGGAAACGTTACTTGGGTGAATGTTATACAGCTCGACAACAGGAACCGCTAGAAACTGTCAGTCAGTATGCGCAGGCCCTAACAGAACTAGCGAGGTCTGCGTTGAGTTACATGACTGTAGAAGCTGAGAAAGAGACTAATTTGCGAAATCAGTTTATTGCTGGCCTGCGGCCCGAGCTACGCGAAGAAGTTAAACTAATGGGCCCAAGACTATGTCAGAAGCTCTTATAGCTGCAGAGCGTGTAGAAACCAAAGTAAATGCACAGCCACAAATAGCGAAAAGTCTTGAGGAAGTCGCAAAGCGCCTAGAAAGGATTGAAAAATCCAGCATTCCATATATCGCTGATACATAGAGATCGATCCGCGACCGATTCAATTGCTCCGAGATGGGCACTTGAGTTAACCAGCAGAATTGCTGAGGTGGAACGAGGCGCGCATAGCGAGACGAAGACGTCTAGGATTCGCGCAAGGTAACAAGGAGGCACAGGCACCTCCGTGGGCTGATGAGCTCATACGTCAGGATCGAGCGATTAAACAGGCCCCACGTCGCGAGCCTGTTGTGCGTATGACGCCAGATGCAGATCTAGCACGAAACCAGAGAACAATGTTCAGCCCCCAGCGATTCAACACTAACAATAAGCCGATTTGTCAAAAATGTGGTAAAACAGGGCATGTGGCAATTAATTGCAGGTTAGGAAACATGCAGCCTTATTGCGAATACCACGGCACATATATATGTATCACTAGGTTATTAAGATATAACTATTTGAACATGCTTTACAAATAAACACGTAATGTATTACAAATCGGGAACATAAAATTATTCCGAAATGTGCACTCACAACCAGGCTTGCGACAAATCAAACATATTGAATAGTATTGCTCAAAGATTACACGGCGCATCATATTTAACTAATTACTTCAAGTGGTTCCATGATATTCAATTTGCAAATCTGACCATCGATATCGGCGTCAACCATACGTTGCGCATGATGACCGAACGGAACGACATGTTCACGAGGTGATTTAGAACGAGTAAAATCTCGGTGGTGACGAGGCGCAGACGTATTACCAGCAGGACCATTAGTATAACTTGACTTTCGTCCTATGTTCAAAGTATACATAACCAAAAATAAAATATAATTTGCTAAGGTAAAGTCACATGCATTAAGTTTTCCATGCCTAAGATCGTTACTACTAAGATGTGTTAAAAAGGATCTGTGATTATTAAAACCTGGCTTCTCCAAACAACGAAAATTATACCTGGAGTCCCACAGTTCGGTACTGCTGGAAATCTCCAATGGAAAAAAAATTCATACTAAATTAGTTATATTTCAATGATACAGCAATCATATTTTCAGAATCCCTGGTATTGAATAAGGAAGAACTACTCAGAAGCAAAAGTAATATAGCTGATTAGTTTCATCAAACAGACACTGTCAGTTTCTCTTTTAAACAACTTTCAACTTATCGTACTGTTACTCAAATTTATCCAAAACTGACGCTTTCAGTGACATTATTGAGCTATATTCCGCTAGCAGGTAAAAATCTTATTAAATGGAACGTAGCTAGCGCATACAAAAATAATCTATAGCCATGAAATAAACACCAACTACGAAAGCTTTACAACCCCCTGCTGATAGCTTAAGTATATACAATTTAATCTGTAAACAACAAATGAAAACACAACTAATCCAGTAAAACACCAAATTCGAGGATATAAAACATGAAACGCCCATTTGCAATATTTACTGAATCAGAGGAGACGGCATACACCGATTTAGCGTGATTGAACTAGATAAAAATTAGCTATATCTAAAAGCGGTATATGTTGTAATTTTGCAGCCTAGCAACTGTTTTCAACCAGGCCCCAGTAACAACAAGGAACCGATGCGTTATATATATCTTAGAGGATCGGCTTTGTTACTTGTGAAAAAATTATACAGTCAGAACTAAACATGTAAGAAATCTCATTAACAGTAAAACGCACCTTGAGAAATCCCGAATCCCCTTGTACTGTGTTGGGTCGCGGTAAGTGGTTCCGTCATAAAATGGAATCCGTGATCACGTGCTAAATGAGAACAAATTCCGTTGTAGCTGCGATAATTTTTCTTACACTCGTCGTAGGGACAGTCATATGGAGGTTTTGTAGCACGAACGTGGTCAATGAACAACTTTAGCTCAATGTCTGTTTTCATTTCGAATATAATATTATGCTGGATTTGATATTTAAGTCTGCAATATAAAAAATTTTAATAAGTTCCCCAAAGCAATAATGCTCGGTCGCATTTGTTCTGGTAGTTGTAATTAGTAAAAATAAAGAACATTCAAACGGTGTATTTTCAAGAAAAGGCAACGCTCCTTAAATTGTCCTTGATCAAATCATGGTTAAATGATGTTAAACTTTAATAGTAATCTGCTGTAGCAACCAAATTTGGGCAGAAATATAGTGCGTCGATGTGTATCAAGGATGGAAAGGCAATATTATCAGAATATACACATGTTCGCCATAAATTACTGTTGCTTTTCAAGCGCACAAGCAAGAGTCCACATTGAGAGAGCAAAAGCCATTCGTCAACCGTAAAACCCTTAAAACTCTGGCATAATGTAGTCAAGCTCGACTCTAGACAACAAAGCTGTTGCAGTAACCATGCTTTATAACATACCGAGTGGTCGCTTGAAGGCAGAAACTCGCAATAACATTTCGAAATTAAAAAACGATATTTCCTGCAAACGGTCGAGGATCCATATTCAGAGGCACAGCGGCAATGGAAGTGGTTCTACATAAAATGTATATATATAACTTTCAGCAGAATTGCAGACCTCGATGAGCTGATTCCAAATATAGACTTCTTTTTTGAAACATAACTATCCTGTGCATTGCCATAACATAACATAACTACCCGTGTGGCAAAATTTGGTAAATAACCGTTAAAACAAGTTTTTTCCGTTTAACCATAAGCTGTGATCGGAGCTTTTAGCGCTCAACCGAAGGGCATATCGTCATCATTTTCACTAACAATTTATCTTTTATCAACAAAATTTCATCGGAACTCATATATCCGAAAATGAATTATTAGTTTCACTGACAGACAAAAAATTTTAATAATTTCTGCCCTAGCGCCATAAGTGGAAATTCTGCTCGCTATGTCTCAATAAATAACAAGAATCAAAATTAGGTGGGACCGGAGCAGTAACTTTAGCCGAAACCCAGCCTTATCAACAAAGTAAAAATAAAAGAAATTATTGAAACGGAGCGAGCGTTGTTTCCACTGAAGACGCTAGGGGGAGGGGAATCGTGAAAATTTCTTTGCCTGTTTCTGTCATTCAGAACTCATGGTCAGGTTCCAAGGGCGTAGCCAGGAATCTTGAAAGGGGGGGGGGGGGTCGCGGCCCGCAGTTGGTACCTAAAACGGGGGTCCGGGTGGGTCGCGCTCAACAATGTGAAAGCGGTTTCCAGAATTGGTATTTTAAGTACGCCATAAACAAGTAAAAAATGAAACTGTTGCCAAAATAGCGAATTTTAATAAGTTTGTTCAAAAATACGGTTGAAAGTAATTGTTTTCTAGTGCAAGAGAGGCTAGTTTTGCACAATTTTCGACATGATTTTCAACCGGAATCACTCAAAAAAATTTTGTTCGAGGTTGAACCAAAAGGGGAGGGAGTCGCAACCCCCCCCTGGCTACGCCCTTATCGGGTGGATAGATATCGATAATTTTTTGTTCGATAGCAATTGTAATGAGGATGTGTCTTTCGTTGAACGCGAATAGCATGTGACCCCATCTTCGGGGTCAACGTGGCAAAAAGCAGGTTTTTAAGGGTTGTTTGCCAAATTTGTTGATAGATATACAGCAGGGAGTACTCGGAATTCCGGTTCCGGTTCTCGCGAAAATCATGTTCCGGTTGCGGTTGCGGCAAAAATCATACCTGAACCGGAATTCCGGTTTAAAAATGTTGTTTCAAATTTTCCACATTTTGCTTCACCTGTGGTCCAAACATGTAATATATAAAGCATGATCAAGTTGCACGCCAACCAAACAAAAAAGATTAGTTCAGCAAATTGCCCTGTGAACGTATGCAGGACACATAATTTCAGTAGGAATTTTTCATCTTGACCCTGCAGGAGTTTGTCAATAAAACAAAGCCAAGTCGATGCTTGCAGTACCTATTTCAGTCTTTCAGAAATCTGCGTAAACCGGTCCAATTCGGTAACAGAATATAGATTATTTAAAAGTACTTATATGTAAGCTGGGCTAACAAATTGCGTCAAGCACCAGCCACTGCGCTTGTAAACTTTGTAAATCAGTCCACATTGGAGTAATAGTAACCATGTGCATTGCAGCCAGAAACTGCATGATTGGTAATGAATATATTTATTGAAACTGTGCGAGGAGTATCACAGTTTGTCTCATTTGTAGCATTTTGATCAGAAAGTTATCATCATCTAGCTGAGGGGCACTGGTTAATCAACGCTAGCCTAAACATTGTCTCTAACTACGGATCAGAAAATTATTGTATACCTTTTTAGAACCAGATAAATCAATAATTTCAAGTTTCCTAAGGAAATGTAACAAACGTACGTTCATTAAAAAACAGCGGTTGAGGACAGAACGAAAGTGTTTAGTCTACGCTCCAAGCGTTAGAAGCAAATTCAGCTTGACGCAATTTACGCAAGCCCGTATAGTGGAACGCATTTCATTGCTTTGGGTGTCCAAAACACGACATACTGATCGATAAATAACGTTATTAACTTCCTCACTTACTTCAAAGTTCCAGAGAGACAATAGTCATCGCAATAGATTAAGTTTAATGTAAAAGTTATTTTACTACATTTCAAGTCCACTATACCTTTATGTCTTCCAGCATCTGTTTTACTATTTATAAGTTTCGAAGACCAGGTAACGGTTTCGGATCCGGTTTAAAAAGACGGTTTCGATTGCTGGTTCCAGTTTCAGTTATTCCCTTATATACAGGTACAAGTGTCAAAATCGAAATCATCATAGACCACCCGAATCAGCTCATCGAGACCTACAATTTTGCTGACCACGACTATTTTGTGAGACCATTCGGTGATTCGCTGTGAGCCCAAATATCGCTCGTCGACCATTTGCCAAAAATAGCGGCTTTTCAAATTTCGACATGGTGTTGCGTGCTTCACCTTACAACGAGTGTCTATTAGGTTATCAAGCACGCTAAATTAGTGCTAGTAAGTAATAATTTTCACAGGGTTTCAAGCGTATTACGGTTGACGAACCCGATTTCCAAAATGTCGAGAGTTGTCACTTGGTTATGTATTACAGGTTTTTTTCAAAACGGACTCTGGTTCCAGCAATTTTTTTTGGACCCAGACCTTATTCTTTGGGTCCAGATTTACAATTTTTGGCTCGAGAATTTCACGAATTTTTACACAAAAAAAAGAAACGTAATTACGAAAAGCAATTTAACATTATTACAAATACGTAAATTATTGTCTAACTGTCCCAAGCCAGGATAAAGGACGAGGGCCATCCATGAAAACAGCAGTAAGCAACTATGTACACATGTAAGCACGGACGGCTAAAAGCCTGCACTTTGTGATAGAATTTATATGCAAATTCTATGACTCCAAAGACGAAACTGCCCTGGGTCCAGCAAAATTTTTTTCGGGTCCATGTAAAAATATGTGGGTCCAGACTCACCTGTGGACCCAGAAAACCTAGCTTGGCGGACACTAATAATGCCCTACACACCACAGGTTTTCGGTTCCTTGAATACAATAGTTTGATTATCTAGAGTCCAGCATGAATATTTCAAACCGCTTCAATGGGTCTAGTGTCAGTGAAAAGCTATTTCCAGAATATTGTCGGAGCTTGGTCTTCTTCCTTGGTAATGTAAGTCCGCGATTACGCGATGCTCCGACCTCCAGCAATCACTATAACACACAATGTTTACGCACCTGATGGTGCCTCGGTCCGGATTCCTCGTTTTCGCTGCCTTAGGGAGTATAAGACCGGACAAGGCAAGCCGATTGCATTCGGCTTTGTGTACTGATATTAGGGAACTTGCATCTGAAAAGATAGGCGACCAGTAGCACGAGCAGTCACAGATCCGGTAATGCCTCTGAACGGTGCAACAACTTTTTGAACGATGCCAGCGACGTTGCAGAGACTACATCGTTAGGCAAACTGTTCCAAAGTCGTACAGCACGACACGCGAAGCTAAAACGAGCGCTGTGGGTATGTGGCACGTAGCGTGTTTGAAGCTTGAAACAGTGACCCCTTAGCCGATTGTCGGTAACAACGTCGAAGAAATCGCTAAGCGGGACGTCAACCATGCTATGGGCCATTCGGTACATCATTATCAGATCCGCCATAATCCGACGAGTATCCAATGTCTGCAATTTTAAAACCCTCAGTCGTTCGTAGTACGATAGGTTGGCCAGGCTGGGTACAAGCTTTGTTGCTCGTCTTTGGACGTCTTCTAGAAGTTTGCGATCGCATATATAATGTGGACACCAACAACATGTCGCGTACAAAAGTAGATGTGCAAAAAATAGCCACAGTCAGGTGTTCGAATCGCCGCTTTATGGCTCGAATATTTTTATCACAACTAACAGCCACTTCGGTACAGTGTTTAGACGGCTTTAGATTGTTAGAAATCCACACGCCTAAGTCTTTCTCGTGGACACTATTACGAATAGCGACATTGCCGAGAAAGTATTAGATTTCAGGATTTTGATGTCCAAAATGAAGACATGAACATTATTCGGCATTGAACTCCATGCCGGATTCGTGTGCCCACGCACCAAGCTCCATTAGGTCTCCTTGCAAGCTGTCACAATCAGTATAACTATATGGTGAACGGCATATCCGGCGACAAAGCTTTGTGTCATCTTCAAACTTAAAAACTTTGGAGGAGACCGAGTCGTCCAGATCGTTTATATAGAACCAGAATAGCACGGGTCCCAGAACGACCCCAAAGGCACACCGCTTCCAACCGCAGCCCACGCACTATGGCAACCATTCACTACTACGGATTGAGATCAACCATCTAAGAAGGCCCGAAGCCAACCGAGCAAAGGATCACGAATTCCATAGTCATAAAGTTTTATCAGAGAATCATGTGGTACCCTGTCGAAGGCTTTTCGTAAATCAAAGTACACGACATCCACACTATCTCCTGCATTTAATATTTCAGTAACCCAGTCGACAAAAACCATCAATTGAAGCTCGCAAGATCTCTTTTTTAGAAATCCAAACTGGGATGAGTGTAGTATATTGTTGTTTGTGACGTAATCAACAAGGACATTAGCAACCACTCGTTCCATAACCTTTGACACAGCAGACGTGAGGCTGATTGGTCGATAACTGGTTACACTATTTCGGGAACCTTTGGCTTTAAATATCGCAGCTACATGGGCAAGTAACCAGTCGGGTGGCATGTAAGATGGCTGCAAACATTTGTTTAACAAAATGGATAAGGGACTAGCTAATGAGTGGGCACAATTGAGAAGAACTACATTCGGAATGTTGTCTGGCCCGGGGCATGATGATAGTTTCAGCGTTAGAAGAACCTTTGTAACTACCTCTGATGAGAAATTAACCATTGACAGGCGTGCCGCAGTCTTGAATGCAAATGCAAGACAAGGTAGCGCCGTGGTGATAGACAGAATTAAAGTAATTACTAAGCGCTGTTGCTACGTGGTAGTCATTGCTAAGAAAAGTGCCGTCAGAAAGTAGCAGAGGTCCAATCTTTAGGCGTAATGAAGAGTCAAAACCAACATAAGCCCAGAAGGACTTGGGATCGGATTTGATGTTATTTCCCAGTTTCTTTTCAAATGCGCGCTTTGCCCTACTAGCGTCGGTGTGACAAAGGTGAGATGCAGCATTATATCGTGCCCAGTTCTGTGACGACTTGCACCATAGGGAACGCCTTAAGGCAATATTTTGCTGTTGCAATGCTATGTAAGCATTCCTGTCGGCCCACACAGGTTTCGACCGGCCGCGTTGTGGTTTAGTCATTGGGACATGTTGGTTGATTACTGCGATAATATTATGCCGTATGTGGTCCCATAGTTTAACAGCGTCACCATGGCAACAATTAAACGATTGGCTTTAAATTGTTGCATCGAAGCCCAATCTACACGTTAGTATTCCCTTCGAGGCTTAATTAGTCTAGGAGTGACGTTTGTTGAACAAGAAGTAGTAAAAGTTAAAGCAAAGTGGTCGCTTCGCCCAATACCTGACGAAACACTGACGTCATGCGCTATGTCAGGGACGTTGCTAAACTCAAGATCGAGAGTATTATGTTGCCGCGTCGGTTCATATAGGTGTTAGTCGAGCCCCGCTGTTAGTATAGAATGCATAAAATTGTCGCAGTTACCTGGCCACAAGTAGTAGTGCCAGTTGATTTGCCGGACATTGAAGTCTCCAACTAGGATAGTATAGTCGTAGTGATGATTAGTGATGCTGGCTATGACATCGTATAAAGATTGATTATAAGCGAGACTGTTAGATTCGGCACGGTACACAGGCCAGCAACAGTTATCTTTGAGGGGAACGGCACAAAATACAATATCATCATAACCATTTCTAACAATGACTGATACTGGAATAGGGTTTAACTGTGCCTTGGCCAAAATCAAGACACCACCACCGGGTTTTCCAGTTCTATCAGAACGAAATAATAAATTATTAGGAACAACTAATTCATTGTCACCGACATCGCTCGTTGCCTATGTTTCAGCAAGCATTACCAGATCTGGACTGCCGTGCTGTATAACTATTAACTGCAGTAAATGTAATTTGTTAATACTACGAGCATTCAAATACAAAACAGTCAAACCGTTCAAGCTCCTAATTACAGAGGGCATGTTGCCACAATTACAGTTAATGACGGGTCCGCCAGAGCAAAAACCAGAAAAATATTGTTTGATATTGCAAGACTGCGAAATACAGTTGACAAAAGTACAACTATTTATAACATTTAGAATAGCATTAGTAGTTAATGAATTGTTGAAAACGACAGAACGAGAATCCGTAGGTGCTCTTATTGGCGACGAATTTCTGGCGAGTTGCCGTCCTCCGACTGCGCTGTCTCAATAGTGGCAATCCCTGAGCAGCTAGCGCCGTAAATATTAGACGTTGTAGCTGGTCTCGGTACAATTTTACCGCGAAAAAGCTTTACCTGTCGTCCACCGTGACGACGTCGTTTAAATTCATCAACAAGTGCTTCGTTTTCTCGTTGTTGACAGGGTGTTAAATCAGGTTTACAGTAAACACCCTTGCACCCTGCAGACTCTAAGCCCTTCTGTTTAGTCAGAATTGTGTTTCGGGCTTTAGCATCTAGCACAGTTTTAAGTGGTTGTATTTTACCATTATCTGATTTACTGAAGCGTTTGACAGAGACAACACAGTTATTTGGGGCTCCAATTTTATTGAACATCTATATTACCTTACTTTTATCCGAGTCCTCATTAGGCATGGCGGCAGTGACGGAACTCTGAGGCGAGAGTCCGAATATAATCAGCTTGTGTTCGCGGAAGCTTATATCCTTAGCTTAAACTGCAGCTTTGGAGATAATTTCGTTTTCATCTATTGCGGCTTCAGGTCGAGTTTCGAGGACAGAAACCCGTTTGTCAAGATCAGAAACCTGCACATTTAGCCGAGCAACATTAACAATAAGACTGCTTGCGACCTCTTTACAGCAAAAACAAAACCGCATGATTGACCCTTTCGATTTCAGAATGTCGCGATTCGCCGCCGGAGACAGGTCAGTGCATTTGAGATGAAAAACACGTTTGTAGCAGCTGCAGTAGGCCGTCGAGTCGCCAAACTCAGTGTTGATCGGACGCTTGCATTCTGGATCAGAGCAAATCTCAGGTGTGGTGGTAGGGTCATTTGAGTTGGTGCGCGAACTCCGCGATGAGGATTTGTCAAACGACATTTAGTAATCAATTTTAGACACAAGTTCCCAGGTTAGTATGATATATAACCTGAATGCAATAAAATCCGTCATCACTTTATTCCTCGGTTAGACGCTGCAAAACATTTCTTCAGTATTCGAGTAATTGACGCCTGGAACAGCTTACCTGTCTCAGTAGTTACCGCCCCCTCTCTCCCCACCTTCAAGGTGCGCCTCCACGCCTCTGGATGTCTTCCTGATCCGTAGAATGTTTCTGGCTCGTTCCGCATGTTTTGGATTTCAGGCATTCGAATTCTGCCGCCAATGATAGTCATCGGCACTCTCTTCCATCAGTGGCTCTCTCTGTGTACTTTCGCAACGAAATGTGACTATACAGCTGATGGTGGATCAAAGTAAAGTAAAGTAAGTTTACAATTCTATTAGAGTTCGGGCCACCGAACAACTTCTAATATTGACAATTGGGGTGCGCGAGTTCGTGGCCTGGCGTACCAGGAAAGTGGTGACAAGCAGATTTCCTAGCGTTGCCTGCTTCGAATTCAACCCAACGGTAATAGCAGTTCAGCAAGTACAAATGCAGTTTTATTACGCAGTAGTGGCAGCGCGGTCGGTGTCATCGTTCAAGCATGGGCTACATAAATGCAATGTCTTACACTAATTGCTTCTGTTTTTTTTCAACACGCCGCGCACTGGCGAGGTTAGCTCTCCTCATGAGTCGGTATGTGGAAAGAAGCAACTCACTCAACGGTTGTCAATGGTATAAATTCCAATTATTATCATACCTCATGGGGAAGAAAGGTACGTAAATTGAAATAAACTAGCGTTATCTGCAACGCAGCTAGAAACTGCTTTCTTGGCAATGAACTGTATTTATTGAAACTGTGCGAGCAGCATCACAGTGTATCTCATTTATAGCATTCTCATTAGAAAGTTATCATCATTATGATCTAACTGACGGGCACTGTTTGTCCAATACTAGCCTAAACAGTGTCTCTGACCACTGATCAGAAAATCACCTTCTATCTATTGTTTTCTCTTAGAATCATATAAACCAATAATTTTATGTTTCCTACAGACGAACATGCAACAAACGTATGTGTAGTAAAGGGAGGCGACTGGAGACAGAGCGAAAGTGTGTATTCTACGCTCCAAGCTTTGTAAGCACATTCGATTTGACGCGGTATACGCAATGGTGTATAATGGAAGACATTTTTTGCTGTGAATGTCCAAAAACCGACATATTTGATCAATAAATAAACATTATTAGCTTCCTCAGTCTCTTTAAAGTTTCAGAACGGCAATAATACCATCGCAATACATTAAGTTTAATGTAAAAGTTATTTTTAATGCAATTTAAATCCACAATACCTTCAATTCTTCCATCATCTGTTTTACTACATATAAATTTCGAAGACCAGGTTCCGGTTACCGGTTCCGGATTCGGTTTAAATGGACAGTTCCGGTTGCTGGTTCAGGTTATTCCCTGGTATATACATAAAGCATAAACCCCGTTACAAGGTGGTTTCACAAAATTACCACTTGATAAAACTACGCCAGCTCCGTTTCACCCTCGCTTGCTAGTTATCAGTTAATAGGCCTCTTGTTTATTGGGAGCTAGTTAACGATAGGCATATATATACTGTTATTTAGCTGGTTCAACAGAATGCTCGTTGGTTTAACGACACATACATTCATAATCGCAGATCCAGAGGTTTGGAGATACAGGACTCAAAGATTTGATAATTTGGGATAAAAAACCCTTTGCGATTGGAATCGTAGTGTCAAATACCAATTTCGCATAACCCAGACTACTCTACCCTCCCCCCAAACATCACACAGAAAATATGTACCAATGTATAAATTGGGTGTGTCATTACACTTGTAAGATTCTACGTTAAATGCTAAATTCCGATAGTACTTTGAATTAGACGCCGCGCTGTAAACGTTGGGTTGAAAATGAAGTTTAGCTGGAAAAATAGTGTTATTTTTTGATTGATCCAAAAGGGTAGGGTTTGGTTAGGGAATTTCTTATGTCAGCTATCGGTACTTAAACGGGGACGGGGTTCATCACCGAAGGATTGTGCGGTTCGAGATGTGGCCAGTAGAATGCCGGTGAGACGTGAATATGGCGCGCTTCCTGCTTGCGTGATCCGTACTTATGTCTTATCTTTCGCGTTGCGGCGTATACCTGGCTCGGCTCGATCACTCTGGTACAGATACTCGAACACCAAACGCGTAGTTAACAATGCTTATTACAGAACCAGATAAAATGTTAAGGCACGATAATGAGCTAATATGACCCGTCGCTGTAACACAACGTTTGACTAGGGAATAATTAGAGTCTCTGCTCTTAACTTATAGCTCTCACTATCATTACGCCAATACGCTCACTGATTACTGAATTTTAAGACCGGCTCGTTCACACCTGTTGGATTCTTGCACACTATTCGGCCACTAAGCAATCTAGGCGCGTACCTAAGGCTACTAGCTTTATCGTTAGATTACGTGCTATCCTATTACGCATCTTGTGAGGTTGGTTCGACCGCCTCCGAATGACTGACGAATCACGTTTATTTGAGTACCTGTCCTAGGTTCCTAGAATTACGCTAGTACGATCCTTATTTAGATAATTACGCTTTGAGCGACAACCGGTTACGTTTAGATTAGCTATTACTTTACTAAAGCTCTTGTCATTTCATACAACCGACCTCCGGATGGCTGGCCGATTGCAGGGTTAATTAATTACATTAACCTGAGCCTTAGAATTACGCTAATAAATGCCGGTTATATTATGTTTGTAGTCACCTCCGGATGGCTGGTAGGCTACTAAACAGTAGCGGTCGACTACCGAATAGTTGAAGTTTACTCCATCCCTAGATCTCCGGATGGCTGATCAACTGGCTCGTTGTAAGGTGGCCGGCTGATATTTTGGTCATCCGAATCCACTCCCCTTACTCGCCAGGTCCTCTCAAGTCTAGTACTACTTGATTCGTCGAATCCGGATGGCTGCCAAACTCACAAGTAGCACTACTATACCCGAGCCCACACTGTAATACTCTCCTTGGTATTCTCACTCGACGCTTGAGGTCGAAATTGTAAATACTATTAGAACTATTAAAGCTAGTACGGTGTCACTCTCAATACATAGTTATAGACCTTAAGTTTTTAATTGGGAAAAGCTAATATTACTAAAATAATTAGTAAAGTTCTATGGTACCTAAGTGTGAAGTAGAATTACCTAAGCGTCTTCTATGTGAATAAAATGACTATCACGCCACTTCACCAATCAATATACTAAATTATACTCTACTCCGTGCAAGCTGTGACAATGTGGATCGGAAACCCGAGTATAGGCGTTTCCTTTACTGCTCTGATATGTAGGAAGCCGAGTATAAGCTTGTTCTAGTCGTAGTATTTTTAACCGAATATACGCAATTCATTGCGTCACTAGCAGTTTAAAGCCATCAAATTTAAGCAAGCACCTCGCCAAGCCATTAAACAATGTGTCTATTAAGCTGCCGAATCAATACTAAACTAAACCGCAACACAGAAATCTAAAGCCGATCGTAAGGCTGACGTAACAACATTCACCGTATTAGCTAGGTAACCCGATAAGATATTAACAAAAAGTAGCAGGTTTTGTTGATTGATTACACTATATAAAACAATTCAACAGGCCTGCTGCTGTTCACTGCGAATCTGGTCGCCGTCAAGAACAAGACTAAACATAAAAACAAAAGAAACGTAAACTTAGGTTAGCTAAGGTTAGAAACTAAGGCAGTTTATGCAAATTAGGTTAGCTTAGGATGTTTGAAAGATAATAAAATTTAATGCAATTAGAACTTAGGATGAACATTTTAGGAACAAGAAAGTAAGTGAAAAAATGAAAAACCCAATTTTAAGGGTTTGGTCCCCACTGTTATATTTTATTGTATTCAGGAGCAGTGGTTGGATGGATATTTTTCTTTATGTCGGCTATCGGAATTAAAAAGGGGACGGGATTCGTCACCGAAGGATTGTGGATCGAGGTTTGGCCAGTAGAATGCAGGTGGGACGCTAGTGTGGCGCGCGTCTCTTTTTTCGTGAGCGGTTTTAGTGCCTTATATTTTGCGGTACGGCGTGATACTGGCGCGGCTCTATTGCTCGAGTTCCAGATATTCGGTCAACAGACACAGATATATAAGGTTTATTACAACGTACGATAAAATATTAGAATTCTAATCACAAAGCTGATGACTCTTGGCGCTATTTTTGATAACCGTCCCTGAATACGTGTTTTCCTCGGTGCTCTTTCGAACCATATTTTTGCTCACACCAGCTTCGCACTAGTTCTTCGATACAGTTAACCGAGCTCTCGTTACCAAAACGTTGGTACATTCTTTAGTACCAAATTATTTTAGCACACGCTATTACTTCACCGGACCTTATCACACAGTCTGACTTCCTCTAATGCACAGTCTGACTCGTATTCTTCACGCACTCCTGCCACTATTTGCGGTAATTGCGACGATCCGTATCTATTACTTTGGTTCTTAGAGTTATTTAACACTAACAAGTATTGGCCTAATCCTTAACTCTAAATTATCACCACTATTGTTTAAGGGTTATACTTGAGCGATAGTGAGTGGAATTTATGTTAACTGTTACTTTGTTAAAGCCCTGGTGGGTTGACACAATGACGCCGGACGGTAGCCACTGTGCGCTTATCGAGTACCTCAACCAAAGCCTTAGATTTACGCTAATAGTGCCAGTTAATTTAAACGGGCCGACGCTGAACGGTAGCCAACCACGTTATTAAAACTGTATTGTAGCGGTCGACTACTATGCAGTTGAAATTTGCTCACTCCTGGCCTTGACTGCCTGGTCTCAGGATGGTTTGAGGATAGGGATTTCTCGAGGTGGTTGTTCGAATCCTCACCCCTTACTCAACTGGTCTACTCAAGAATAGTGCGACCCACACAATGACGCCGGATGGTAGCCACCGATGTGTTACCAACTGTTTCTTTCAAGGGGAAAAGGGACATGCAGATCTCTCACGATGGACGGGTTAGAATGATGATTACAGTAGAATTGTAATTTTTTTAGAATTTAATGAGGCAGTGCACTTTTCAGGAATTTTATAGCATGTAACATATAGACAAAGTGGTTTGCCCGAACTAAATTATTCCGGGGGTTCCTTCCAGTTCGGAACTGAATGTACCGGGAGCAGTTTCACCAGTTCGTGTAAAGTTCCTCCTAGTTGAACTTTGGGATCATAACCTACTATAACTGTCATAAAGGCCAAATACAATTTGATCACTGACTGCAGTTACGAATATCAATAGAAAAATTTTGACGATTTTTAGCTCCGCGTTAAAAAGTGTAGCCACTCCTGTATTGCCAAAAGAGATAAAAGTGTTTTTAACCCGACAAGGTAACTTTTTAGCTGCGCATAAAAGCTTCTGAGGGCAAGAATTGGGAAAGCACGAAGTCTCGGGAATATGGCGAGGTCGAAATGCCTTGCCCTCTCCAACTAATTGGAGAAGCCAGGCGCATATTATACAGCAGGGCTTTGAATTCTGTGTACCAATAATACAATACGTTTAAGCAAATAACGCGATGTGCGCTTTATTGTACGTATCCTATTTCAGCTGTCAAATCGGAATCGGAACAGGACATATTGGGCAGTCTGCAGCGTCATACAGAGCTCGAGTCACGCCTTGAAACACTGCTGCTCAGTGGTGCGCTCAAACCAGATACTGTATTTATTAATTCACCAACTGGACCTCGCTCCCGTCTGTCGCCATCAGATCTAGCGTCGCTTATTCGACAATTTGATGGTAAAAAGTTTGCAGATCTGTTGCCCTTGACACATATTCGGGAAGAGTACAAGGTATATATGTGAAACTGTTTTATGATTATTCTTTTTTTTACTTTGAAATCAGAAAAGCTGATTTGCTGTTCGCGAAATTGTTATCTAAATATTTGGAATCTAAAATCAGAATTAGGATTTAGAATTTAAATTTATTGGCCTCAACATCATTGTTGTAATTTAGCCCACACTACCGATAAACTATTACATTATGTTAAAATAAGCTGATTGGGGCTTAACATTTTGTTGGGATTGGTATTTCTAAGAGTTCGAAGGACATTAGAACAATATTGCATGTAATTGTTCAAATATTTATTTCGTACAAATAAGTATTGGCTGGGACAAAGGGTTGGTTTCTCCCTTGTGTCTGCTTTTTTGCATTTTGAGCTGGTTTGACTTTAGATTTTTATGGATTAACTTTGGCGGCATTAAAATTTTTGCAATACTTTGTATGGGTTGATACCATATTTGGGACTTTATAACTAGCTGGCTTGTATACATAGTTTAATGGATGTAGTAAAGAATAATAGAAACTTATTGTAAAAAAGCTATGGTAACAGTTGCAATGTATGCACGGACGCTTTTTTTCGATAGTTTGGATACATTAGGAAATGGTTGTTACCTCGTATACCTGGCCTGTCTACAGCTCCTGGAACCGGTAGGCTTTTTGGGGGGAGGGGGGCATTTTCATTATCGTTCAGCAAAATTTCAGAGTGAGGGGGACAAAATTTTTCAAAGTGCGCGTTTTATTGCTATATATTTTGAGTCACTGTAAACTTTCGAACAAATATTTTCACGCTATAAAACTGCGTTTTAGAATTGGAAAAGGTACAGTCACATACACAAATAAGTGCATAAAAATGAGTCACGGCTTAAAAAATACCTTCCAAAAGTGAAATCTTAAATATTTTTCTACAGATTAATTTTTTTCATGGTAAGAGTGAACGATAGGATTATAGGGCCATTTGCGCTTTAAACACATTGGTTTCATTATTTTAACCACATATTGGGTGGGTTATTAAACTGCGTCACGGCGCCAGAGCAAAATTTGATTAATTTTGGCACTAAAATAGTCAAATATCATTATGTATATAGGTGTATGTAGGTTAGATAGAATGTGCCTATATGGTTTCGGGGTTGATTAGTACAATAAAAGCAATTGTATGATTGTGCGGTATACACCAAATTAGGCAACTGTTGGGGTCCTGTAACTTAAAAACACTTAAAATTATAATTATTCAATTAAAATTGTTGCCGGCGTTTAATTGGTATTGTGGGACTTTAAAGGAGCTCTTTAAATGTGAATTTGGAACGATGAAATAATTACTAAGCGCAAAGTAGCCACGCTCGCTTCGTTTCCAATCGCATTACGAGTTACTAGATATAATAATTGTAAAATTTACCTGCACAATTTTCAATATTGCTTTGAGTTGACTGGGTAATGGATTTTGAGTTTGGTAAACAGAGTTTGCCTGGCAATTGTTCGTCTTCACGCTAAAAACTATTAAAACAAACTTGGAAGAAACTATTAACATTTATTAATATGCTACGCAATAAAATTTTTTTCCGATTTAGCGTTGTTGTTTCAGCAGTGGCTTTTGTCAACTGCTTCACATGCGTCACGACGCTATGGATGGCACACGTTGGACAAAAATGTTGCGTCGCTCCATCGAACGCTGGGGTGCCTTAATTCTCAGACTAAGTTTATACAAGATCAACTTGATCCTGACGCAACCGAATCGAGGTTAGTTCCAGGTTTTTTAGTTTTCGAGTTTTTGAGAGTTGCTTTTGTTTTGCCTTTTTCGATTTGGTAATTTTTGTTTCATTCTTTCAAATGGCGATAGATGGTGATACTTTGACTGGCTGTTACTGAATTATTTTGTATCGAAAATTTATTATTTATTAATTATTATTTGCCTGGTTACATTATCAAAGAAGAGAGAAATATTCAAATCTCAATTAGTGTATTTCTGGCATAAAGTAAGATGCTTTACCATTAGTGTTATGATGTCCGCTGAAACTAATACATTACGACCGGCCTTGTGTGTAAAATTAGCAAAGAAACGCTGCGGTTACACTAGGTATATAATATTTTTCGTGACACAGAATATTTTATATAAAATGAGAGCAGCAATATAACAAAAGTATGATCTATGTGCTATTAGCTTGTCTCAACGCCAAGGTGATAACTTATGAGTGATAAATATGACTATGATTTATGGCAGCAGTCAGCGCACCTTACCGTGACATTCTGTCAACAACAGTGGAGATTATTATGCCATGTTTGAAAATAGTTTTGCCCACAATTTCGCAGTTTGTGCAGCCACAAAACCAACGGGGGGCACATTATAGGGTATCACGATATAGAGTATGACACTACAAAATAAGTCGAAGATCAGTTGTTTTGCTTGAATAGTTGAGAAGATACATTGGCTTATCGCGTATTGAAGGTACCACATGTACAGTTGATAACCCATTTCATCTAACCATTCATCGAAGGTATTAACAATAACCACATAGGGCACACATATGCATTGTGGCTAAATTCTTGATTAAAATAAATCCAATATCACGTAGCTATCCACCACGTCATAATTTATGGCGGGATCCTCGGCTCATGAACCCGGAGGAGACCAACCAAGGTGCAGTTGGCTGAACCGGGGTCGACAAATCGGCTCAAGGGGTTCACATGATTTGGTTTATACTGATTTCTTCATATTATTGTGGCGATTATTGTTCAAATCGTGAGATGTTTCGGCATCAACGATAAATTCAAGGCTATATTTCTAACATTTATTTAATTATGGCGTCACCTTTTAGTAGTCTATACATGAACCGGTACGCCTTTTCCGACATAACCCGAACCTCTTTGCCTTTTTTCGGAAAAATGTTGGGATGAGTCTTCGGGTATAAATAAAGAGCGGAAGTGGGGAGCTATCGAGTCAATCCGTCCAGTTGAAATTGAGCAGTTATGCATACCACAGGAAAAACCAGAAACCGAAACCATTGAAATTAACCACTGTGGTCATTTGGAGTTCTTCGGTACACTCGTTTCATTCACCACACTGATGATTCAACAATAGTAGCAACAGTTTGCTGCATTCCACAGATTTTACTGCTTATTGTGTCACCACAGCTATGTCAGTATTATTCAGGTCGTATTATTCACTGTTTTAGTTCTGGGGGCGAAAGCTCAGACGAAAACGAAAGGTTTGGATGGAGAAATTCCGCTTCGAAAGCTGTTCGTGAAAAGAAAATTCCGCTGTAAGGCAACATGAACTTTATCTTTCATGTGTTCTGTTAGGAGCCCAGAGTCTACACTAGGATGGCTATCAGTTTCTAATTTTTCTCTTTATCTGTATCCTCCAAACATAATGTATAAGACATATTTTAGGGGACGGTCCCACAGTTCATGTTGGGTTTTTCCAGGTGAGCTGGAGTGACCTGAAAGTATTTAGTTATGAGCAGAAGCGTTATAAATATGCGTGAACATAATGACTCACTGTAATTTAACCGCTGAATTATTGGTATTAGCTTAATACGAACAATTTATTTAGGATTTTTTTTTAGTTTTCAGCATTAACATATTTTTAGTGCCGCAGAGAAAAATTGGCCTATTTTCACCCATGTAACGAAGCAACTGTGTGCCATTAGTATTTTGTATAATTTCGCGGTGACCAAATATGTTGTGCCGTCTGATTTACTGGCACTGATTCTTATTGCCGTATCTATATTTAGATTTGTTAGAACCACTAGTGGTTCTCCGAATAGATCGAAGATGAGTCCCCAGGTATTTCGACCTCTGTCTGGTTTCACAGATATTTTCCTACGACCTATAAGCTAGCGAACTATTTCGCATTTGGTCTAAATTGTTAATGGTATATTTGGTCTAAATTGTTAATGGTATATTTTGTCTAGAAATCTCTAAAAGTTTCCCTTTCGAGATAAAAGCGAAAAATGTTTTTTCTTACATATCCGCATTTTCTAGTCAGTAACTGAGTTAAACACGTTTGCTTCGGTTGATAGTTACAACACTTTATTGCCCCTTCATGATCGACTGGGGTACATATCTCTCAGGCGGTATTTTTAGTCACCTTGTCCAGGTATTTTTAGTTCGCACAGTTCTGAGCGAGGGCCGCAGTACATGCCTCCCAGGTGTAGTTTTGGAGGCCTGAATGGTACAGTGAAATTCTACAGTTCCGGTAAATACAGTACTGGCCAGAAATGAGTGTCGCCTTTCGGACGAACAAACATCGAACATAATTTAATTATCCGCGGACACATCTCGAACAAACTTTGAACTGCTGTTGAACAAATTTTATAAAAGAGCGCAAAAGAATTCGAACAGTATCGAACAAAATTTAAAATTTCGAGCGAACATATGTATAAATAGATTATTCCACTACTTCAAAGAAATAAAACACTAGGCGAACTACTGTAGTGGATATGTTCCCGTCACTTTGCGTTCTAGTGTTTGCAGTCGTATTTTTTGGCAGTTTATGCTCAAGTATATATTAGTGAATTTTTAACGTTTACATAGCTTAAGTAGTTCTTTAATTGAAATTAATATTATAACTGCAGCTCAAAGAGTTAGGGGCAGATCTTGTTGAAGCGTATATCACTCAAAAATATACTTTACAAAAACTATCGATATTTTGACATAACATCCGGGTCATGCTGAGCATAAAATAATTATTCTTTAAACGATATAGCTTTAGAGTTTCAAAACTGTTACCTTTAATATATATTTATATTGAGAAGACTACCCGTGAAATGTTGTTCTGGCCTGTCCACAGTGGGAGTGGGGCCCCCACTTTCCAAATCCCCCAATTTTCGTTCGCCCCACTCGGCCAAAACCGCAATGTTCAACTAAATCCAAGAATTTTTTATGTCTGAAAATTTATGTTTTTTGTTTGCAAATTGTTTATTAAACATTAATTTTCATTATTTATAATGCAAAAACATCTTTTTATAGGTTGATAATACATTCACGGCAGTAGAAGTTCACGGCATTCAACTAGATGAAAATATGGGAATATTCAGTATTTTTAAGCAAAATTTATCTTCCTCACACTTTGAATTCCATGAGAATGAACATAGGCTCCACCGAGTCCCCCCTACTTTTCGGAGGGCAGTGGACAGGCCAGTTGTTAAAATATAATTATGGTAATTAGTAGTAAAAAGGTTATATAATAAACAAATTTAATTCTAATATAATATTCGGGAGGCAAGGCAGTGCTATAATATGTTTTGGCAGAGTTAGATTTGCTGCTTATAAAAAAGCTAGGCGATGTTGAGTTAGTAGAACGTGGACTGAAAAACTTATTTTATCTATAGGCAAGCCGAACGTATAATTTGGGCGGTGATGTAACTTGCGTTATTCTTGATATATCATCGCATCGGTGGACGTGCTGAGAGAGAGAGCGATTATTGATGTTATAAACAACCGAATTGTTCATTACTTTGAAAAAGGCATCGGGGCTTTCAAGAACGCTGTTGATGTTCGTATGACTGATACGCTTTGGTCTAGGAAACCTTCACTCCAGATCGTTTTATTATATAATCGATTTGATGGTTTTAGCTAGTCTGCTCCTGCCAACAGCGGAAGTGTTAGCTCGGCACCTTGGTGCTAATCCGATAACTAACTCAGTAATTATCGTTGTAGAACCGAACGGGCATCGTGGATATGGTATCACGAGCGCGCAGCTCTATGCAGTCGATGGCAATGGCTTCAGTCGCAAACGTCTGAGCTGGACCGACGAATAAAGCAGTACTCCGAAGTCTATCGCCAGCTGTGTCGGCAGAAAACACAGTTTCAGTTTGACGAGCTGAAGCCGGCGATTGTGTTTGAAGACATGGAAAGGAAGTAAGTCTATAATTGACATCCATTTAATACGCTACTATCGGTTTAGTTTAATTTAGTTTTACTTTCGTAATTTGTGTAGTATATGTAACTCTAATTGATCTGCTTCTATCTAAATAAAATTCGACGCCTAAATAAGTTGAATGTAATTATGCTTTTGTTCAAGTATAAAAGCGTCTACTTGAAGCCGTTTTATATTATATATATATTTAATTTAACTTAGATTGGTTTGATTATGTTGGATTTACTTTACACGGAGCCAGCGGAGTTTCCACTGAGGGCGATAGGGTGGCATGGTGAAAATTTATTCTTTTTTTATCTGCCGCTGTCATTCATAACTCATTTTCGGATGAACGAATTTCGATAAAAAATTTTATTTTATTGCAAAAGTGATGATGATGTGCCTTTAGTTGAACGGGAACAACTCCGACACCGGTTCAAAATGGCAAAAACGTGTTTTAAGTCTTCTTGGCCAAATATGGCCATACAGGTACCAGTGTTTCTCAGCCCGTATCTCATGACACGGGCTTCGCATCGAAAAAATAGAATCAGCTTATCGAGATCTATAACATTGCTGATTGAGTTTTTTTGTGAGACCGCCGCTTGGGCACGAATATAGTACGTCGACGCTTTGCCCGAAATAACGATTTTTTTCCAATATCGACGTGTTATTGCTTGTTTTTACCTTACAATGAACGCCTATTGGTTAACAAGCAGGCTGAGTACGATGGTTTTGCTATCTAGAGTACAACTTGACTATATTATGCCTTTTCATGTGGTGTTAATGGTTTTACAGTGGACGAACCCGATTTCCAAAATGTAGTGCGTTTTCGTTTGTCTGACTATGTGTTGCGTGATGGACATCAAGAATGGTCTGAATATAGATATTTCTGAAAGCTGAAGGCCGGATTTGGTTATCTGAAGTCCAGCTTGCTGATTTCATACCTTTTCATGGGTTTTCATTGACTTTAGTGTCATTGAACCCACTTGTGCTCTCCATTCGCTGAAAATTTTGCCAGGGGGCATCAACCAGGCGCCCCATGGTTCCGAACCGGGGTTGCCCGATTTTGCCAGGGGGCATTTTGACAAGAGAAAAACGGTTAAACATCGTGTCAGAAACATTGTCAAAACGCTTTTGGTGGAAAGAGAAACAGCGATTTTGAAGCAAAATTTGTGAAATTTTTGGCTTCAGAACGGAATTTTAGTACAAATTTTGATCATTTTTTATACTTTGAGCTGATTGGAAACTAAAAAATATTCCCAGATGCCGTGAAGCTTGATTACGTACTACGTGCAGGGCATCTATAATTATTGTCTATATACATTTTGGTAGGTTCCATACGAAAGTTATCTAGGGACCGGCACAAATACGTGGTACTTAGTTAGTTGGTTTCAATGGGTTTAATGTTGAAGAGGATTTATGTTTTTCAAGGGGTTCGGGGTTGCAGCGTTTTTAGGGTGCTATATGCATCAAACATAGTCTGTTACAGGTGGTTACACAAAATGATTACTTAAAAATGAGCCATTTTCGCTCCGTTTTACTCTTGCATCGAGATACTACTTATCTGTAGGTTTTATTCTAGAAAAATACTCGTAGCCTAAATTCCACCGCCAGAATTATACAATCCTTTTGCTCACATAACTGCAGCATTATTTGAAGTCACATAGGAATAATAAAAATTCGATGTATTTTCCAGCTGCTATTAATGCGACGTTCACGTTATAATGGCCCCGCTGTTTGGAACTTTTGACCCCCTGTAATAGCGACCCTACCGTATGGACAGTCAGGGTGACACCCATACTGTAAATCAAATGCCGAGGGTGTACGACACACCCTTAGCTACTACATTTTTTCTAGACAGTGTCGTACACACCCTTAGCTACCAATTTGGCGCGAATTAACTATAACGGACACCGTCTGTAGCTAATGCGGTTTATTAGTCAACTGTCCTGTGGAGTTTCTCCTAAATTCTCGATATTTGTATCTAGCCCATATGAACATTGCTCAAATAATTCCGAACACTGTCAATAAAACAGCCAGAAGACAATGTGTGCCTGACACTGTCAGGAAGTGGTAATACGCATAACTACCTACCGTTGAAAAAAATTATTAAAAACATCGGGGTGTCTAAGACACCCTGTTGTCAACAGTGTGTCTGACACTGTGTGGGGTACATAGGTTCCAAACGTTGGGGACATTATAACGTGAACGCAGCATAATGGGATTAATTAATCATGCATGGAAGGAATTTTTTAGGTTGCATCCTACAGTGTTCTAATCGTCACATTTTTAGTTTTGGAGCTACATTTTCAGGATTGAAAATCACCACTATATTTTTTTCGACGATGGTGTAGTTGAGTCCAGCGAGCAACGTAACGGCGATAGCACTATCGTGGACAATGCACAGTCGGCAAAATCAAATTCCTCCACAACAGCGAAGCCAGCCACTTGTAACGGCACCGTTGATGATGAGGAGCATCAGAACGATAGCAATCACAGTATCATCAGCGAAACATGCGCTCGTATACGCGCGGTTCAGAAGCCGTTTCCTCCGCGACGCTTTGTTCGGATACCCGGAACGTTTACGTGAGTGGCAATTATTATTTACTCACGTTTTTACTCAAGATCAATAGCCATGCAGCTCGTTGGTGCTGATAGTTTGCATCATAGTCAATTGTGTTCTGTGGCGCTACAGCTGAAGCAACGCTGTTGTCCTTTACGCTCCAGGGTTTGGGTTTGAAGGGACATTCGATGGATCCGAGAAGCCCAGAATACACAAAACTGGCATGTACCTTCGTAACCTCTGTAGTTGGGCTCATTTTGTTGTGCAATTTGCCATATACATATCTGCAGATGAAGTACCAATGTTTTTATTTACGCTAAAGGGTTAGGTCAAAATGGTTTTGAATGGGACCAAGAGACCCAAAATGTACGAAAGCTGCAATATCTCATGAACGGTTGGATATATGGCTCAATTTTTAGACCAATTCATTTTCTGAGTAGCTGCAGCGATGATACACCGCTGGTTTCTTTATTTACGCTGCAGGGTTGGGCCAAATTGGCTTTTTGAATGTGTCTTTAATAGACCCAAAATACACGAAAAAGGCAAAATATCGCCACAACCACTCGAATTGTAATGATTGTAATAGCATTATTGGTCTCATTTTGTTGAGCAGTTCATCCTATTCGTGGAAGCACATGGTAAGTCTTTAAATATTCAATAAGCGAGTATATATCATCAACTATTAAAGCAACGCAAGCTGTATATATCTCTCTAAATTATATGTTCAACACTCAGAATTCACCACCGTGGCGATGCGACAAGCTATTAGTATAGCATTTGGTATCTGTTTACTTCGTCAAGTTTTCACATTCCTGATAATTGCATGCTGTTGCACAATTAGGAATTCAGCTTAGAAATGCCCAATATTCTCTATATGTTATTTTTGTATCCAAAAATTCAGGAACAAATATATGTCGCAATTTTATTCGGGAAATCGGTGAGGTTTTTGTAAAAATATAGCTGGAAACATGATTTTTTCGATATATTTACTGTGTGCAGCTCTCTCTCTATCATAGCTGGAACAAGGCCACCAGCCGATTGTCAACCGCCGCCTGCTTTTGCTCTCCGCCGCTCGAGCCATGCTTTATGTGTGCCGGCCGAGTTAATAATGTTGCAAATACGAGCATCGACATTTGTAATATGTCCGAAGTGGAACGCGCGCAGCTGATCGATCCAACAGTCCATCCACGGCTGCTGGAGAGAGCTGGTAAGTGAAAAGTTATGATTCGGACAGACACTTTCTCAAGTAAGATATCTCAATAAACATTGTACAACAGAAAAGTTTTGTGGGTTGCATGTTTATAGCGGGAGCTCCTCCGGAATTCAGCGCTGTTATATCGCATACTTTATACGATATTAAGCGCCCGATATTTAGTAGGTTTAGTAATTCTGATCAAGTTTGGCCGCAAATATTTTGCTTCTTAACGACCACAAACTCGTTATGGAGGCACGGTTTGAAACACTCCTTTCGCTCTGTTTGTGTGCCTCACCAACTATTCATAAACGATTGTTAGTCGGTGGTGTACCCGAACCCATATTCTTATAACAGCTTTGGTATCGCGACAACGATATAAGCATTTTTGTCGCCACATTACTCGCTCAATAGTTGTTGCACTATTTTGTGTATTCTTGATTTTTTGGTGTAAGTTTTGATGATGTGCTGATGACATAATGGAATGGTGTTTGGTTTTTATTGGCCATTCAAATAATTTACGTGTTACATTCGTTCAGCAATATACGTGTTCCTTCAAATCTTGCGATATTTGAAATGGAACGAGCTATGCGAGCATAGTTTCTACTAATTGCTTTTTAGCAGCAAAATAGTAAAAATTAGTTTTTTTTGTTTGCCTGTGGCGATCATAACTCACTACAGGATGGATAGATGCATCTTCACAAATATTTTATTTGACCAAAAATTCAGTCTGTGCCCTTTCATTGGACACTAAACCCGCCGACCCCGTATCAAAATGGACCCAAAGTGTCAAGGGTCAAATTTTTTTTATTTTCGCCAATCGAGTATGTATCTTTCTCGATTGATATATCGAGATAGCGGCTTCGCTGCAAAAAACGTAAACCATCATTTTCTCATCGAGAGCTACAACTTTGCTGTTATGCATTTTTGTCAGAGCTGTCGTTTTCGATGCATAAGCCAAACTTTAAAAATACCCCCAAAAATGAAAATTTCAAAATTTTTGCAATGAAAATTTTTGCTGGTTGGGTGTGAACGGTGAGTCTTTAGAGTTATTTAAGCATTTAGGCACTTTGGTTTCATTTTTAAACCCATATTTCCTGTGTTATTAACCGTGCGGCGCGGTGTACGAGCAAAATTTAGTAAAAATTGCGTAAAACAGTCAGATTTTTTTCCTTTTCCAATATCGATATATGGATTCTTTGGTTTTGATATATGACTACAACGACCATATCACTGTCATTGCAGTAATGCTGGTGTATAACAATTACTATCATAGACTTTAAGCTGGCTTAGGGACCTGAATTTAGACCACAAAACTGGTCAATAAGCGCAGAGTAACCACAGTCACACCGTTTCCACTCGCTTTGCGAGTTATTAGTCAGTATACCGGGACGCTTTTAAAGTTGAAACATTTTTAACGGTAATCGTTTATGTTTGTATCCAAAATTTATTGTTTCTTTAACACCTTCATAAACTATTTTGCTTTAAAATTAATGGAAATTGACATGTTGTTACGTATATATATTTGAAAGCTGTCTTTCTTACGTTTGACAAATCTTAGCGGAGCTACCTAGGCAAACCAAAAAAACCAGAATCTGATTGGTTATTTCGCTGCTCACTGCTTATAAACATCTGAACATCCATTTTGTCGGGCTAGGAATAGGTTAGAGCAATCTGAAATAATGTATTATAAAATAAAGCTAGTGATAACCTGAAGAAATTTTTCCATCCTAATCGACTAAGTAAGAAACCTTTTTTCAGCTCACAAACATACCATTGTTCGTTCAACACTATACCAAATTTACTGAAGCTTTTTAGAGGCAGTTTTGACTAGCATCATATTCAGATAAATGTCATAACACACAGGTTAAGTAGTTACGCATGCAACCTGAACACTAAACTTTATTTGGGAAGAAATCTTGTGAATGAAAAGTTTTGGTCAGATCATTTTAACGGTCTGGGCCAGACCACCGGCATTCCTAAATAAAACATTATAATATTGGTAATTATAAAATAGTTTCAAAATAAAAATTAAGGCGTCAAATGGTGGGGGAGGGGTGACGCGCGGCTATTACCTGTCTAGCCTTTATAGCGGAACAACGGCGCTGTGAGACTTCTGAAAAGAGACTTCACGCATGTTGTCTGTAGCTGTGCCGCTGCAGTTAGGCACGTGGGTCTCATCAGTTTCCGTCAAGGCAGAATTAAGAAAATAGTTTCGCTGTTTATAGCTGTACATTTTGGTGTAGTTAGAGTGGCTACACACCCAGTTCTTGTCCCAGCCTAATTTTATCAGAACGTAGTGAAACTTAGTGGAGATTATGTGTTGCAGGGGTTAAATATTTTAAATTCCGTGTGTGTATGATCGGCCATAGCTCCAGAAAGCCTTAACCGATTTTCATGACCTTGGGCTCATTGGAACCGGCATAGTCGATTTACCGGCATAGATTTTTCATTTGAGGTCTGGTTCCGGGGTCGGGGGTTAAAATGTGGGTTTTTAGCCCTATTTTACCCTTTTTAGTACCATTCACGGAAGCAAGGTTATTTTTATCTTAACTATCGAATTTTTTTCTCTGGATGATTTTATTTCATAGCAAAATGATAAATGTCGATGCCTCTTTTTTGTTTTTCGATTAACGTTCCGGTTCTGGATTTATGGGGTTTGAGGTACGGGGGTATGGCGCCCAATGGTTTCTCGACCCAAAATTTGAAAATTTCTTCTGACGTCTTAGGCGGCTCATAAGTTTTACCTTTGAGTCTTCGCGTATGGGAAGCTCATTGCCGGTGCCGGTTTTGCTCTGCGACCCATGGGTACGGGGGTATGACGCCCCATAATTGGGGGTCAGAGGTCAAAATGAGCGTTTTTAGTACCCTTCACGAAAGTAAGGTTATTTTTATCTTAACATTCTAATTTGTTTCTTTGGTTGTTTTCATTTCATAGTAAAATGATAAATGCCGACGCCTCTTTTTTTGTTTTTCCATTAAGACTCCGGTTTTGGAGTTGTGGGGCTTGCGGTATGGCACCCTCGTGGTTCGTCGTCCCAAAATTAGAAAATTTGTTCTGACGTCCTGGGCGGCTGAAAAGTTTCACTTGGGGGTTTTCGGGCATGGGAAACTCATTGCCGGTATTGGTTTTACTCTGCGACCCATGGATACAAGGGTATGGCACCCCCTTGGTTCGGGGTCAGAGGTCAAAATGCGGGATTTTACACCATTTTAGTACTCTTCACCAAAGCAAGGTTATTTTTGTCGTAACTTTCATTTTTTTCTCTGATTGGTTTTATTTCATAGCAAAATGCCAAATGCCGATGCCTCTTTTTTGTTTTTCGATTAAGGCTCCGGTTTTGGAGTTATGGGGTTTGAGGTATGTCACCCTCATGGTTTCTCGTCTCAAAATTAGAGAATTTGTTTTGACGTCCTGGGCGGCTGAAAAGTTTCACTTGGGGGTTTTCGGGCATGGGAAACTCATTGCCGGTGTTAGTTTTGTTGTAACTTGTGCTGGTATTATGTGATGTCCACATATAGCATATCGACGAATGCTATCGATAGCTGATTTAATGTGCACGCAAAATGTGTAGACGTAGGTGCGCCAAGCTTCACTACATTCTGCAATCTCGATAGAGTTACTAGTTTATGCGTGAGTCCACTTTGGGTGCGTATATCATGTTGTTCTTTTGTTAAAATCTCGAATGGAATCGTTCGTGTTCACATTTATGACATCGACATTTTAGTGAATGCGAACAAGAGCTCTGTGATATACGAACGCAATTTGTGTACGCATACAGTTCTCCGTTTGGCACGGTGTCTGCTTTCAACAAATCATATGCTGAATCGGACAGCTATCGTCGCTTCTATATATTGTTATATGCGTATAATGCGATTAGTAATAGCATTTTTCCGTGTACGCGGTCAAAAAATACGATGCTAAATCGCAAAATGCGACCTCGAAGATAATCTACCTGTTCATGTATATATCACAAATTTTTGCTCGCGTACATAACGAAAATCGTGGTTCCTGTGAATTCTTCGCATTTGCGACCGCGATCTGACTTGGCAGACGAACAACCCTGGTGTACGCACCTAAAAAGTGAACCCACGCATTATTTATATGTATTGACGTTGAGTACTTTTACTTTCTGCAGTTTATGTGATAATCGGATCATGGCAAATTTTTTTCTAACTGAACGTTACTATTGTTCCTCCTGATTGACAATAAAGTTTTGCTTTCTGATCCTAGGCCTAACCGGGATTCGCAGTTGAATATCGTTTTTTTGTATCTTCATTTAAAATAAATTGCTATGCCGAAGGTTTTAAATCTAGCTTCATCGCCATTGTTATAGGGAAAGTTGAGTTGATCTGTTGGCAACTTTGCTTCGTCAGAACACCACGCTATAATGCGTTGATGTCATAGTCATTAATTATATTTTATCTTTAAACTATTTTGTTTTTTTAAGTTAAATTATGTTGGTTTTTTAGATTTGCCGCTATCAGTAACGCTTCAAAGCGCGCTAAGGCCAAATTCAGCAGCCAAACGTCGGAAGATTATTAGAGCGTAAGTTCAGATTTTTTAAGGAGAATAGTGTAGAACACAACCAGTGTTTTTACCAAATTCTGGGACGTCGTAATAACATAGTGTGTGTGACTGCACATAGTTAACTGTCCTCTCCACCGAATCAAAATTATTTTACCATAACGCGTTGAGCTTGGAGCCCCCATCTGGTAGGAACCGAAAATACCTGGGGCAATTGTCGCCCAGGTTTGCAGGAAACAAAGCCGTCCCCCGGGTCAATTGGGGGTCTAGTAATTTCAATTTATCATTTTTTCATGCCATTGCAACATGTATATCATTGTTTTTGTTGAGTAACTCTTATTTATCTACTGAAAGTGCTTATTTCTGCAAGCTGCACTGAGTTTTTTTACAATGTTTTTGTTTGGCGATAATTTTGATGTCGCCTTAAAATAATTGGAGGGGCTTTGATTCTACGATAGTTGGAAATGCTGTGGAGGTATCACGTATATTCTGCAAACACGCAAATATTATAGCGCAATGTTATATATATAAAACCTATGTATGCGCCTATAATGACTACTTTCTTTCCAGCAAGGGAACAGCCATTCCTGTTGGGTACTAAATACTGTGCTTTTCCAAATGGTCAAGAAATGTGTCAAACCTTCCATTGGGGCTCCATGTATGCTATCAGAGAGAAAAATGTTAAAGTAATTTCTCCAAATGGGGGCGGCAGTTTTCGGCATCCCCTTGCAAAAACCGGGAACCCTTCTATAGGAGCCCCCTGGCAAAATTTTTGCTTTCCTGCCTTTAAAAACACTCACAGGTTGATTTAAAAAATTGGCAATTTTTCAAAAATCCATTTCTAAAAACTTAACTCATTTAAGCAAAAAAATTGGTTGAAAAGTAAGTTTATCTCAATAAATACGTTTTGCACTGTTTCTTTAGCTATTTACAATTTTAGCGTTTTCCCCTAAAAATATTAAATTTACATTTTGAAAATTTTTATATTTTGAACCTAGTTCAAATTAAAATGGGAAAATTTCACGCTCCTTGACAAAATCCGGCGCTCCACGGTTCCGAACCAGGAGGGCCCGCCGTTCATGCCACCGGCAAAATTTTCAGCAAATGGATAATCTAGTCAAATGCTGTCTCTTGAAATGTTCGCTGCTGTGTATTATTTTTTGGCAGTGGCGACTTGTTACGGATCGTATCTTCTTTCTAAATATATTTTATTTCGGAAGACACTAGCACCTCTGTCAATGAGGAATTAGGCGTCTGGCCCGGATAAACATGCGAAATTCTATTCGTACATCGCAGAACTCATATTCGCGTTCATGCTCAAAATACGAATACCTACGGCAAATTTTTTTGCATAATGTAAGAATCAGTCTGCATCATATTTGTCCAAGGTTCCTCTGGTCAAGTGCGTGGAGACTCCGGTGGGGGATCGGGCAGCTGGTAGAATGTCGAAATTTTTAGAACATCATAATTTACCGCTATTTTGTTAAATCCGCCCAATTTTTGTCATTATTCCACAGATTTGTAAATATTTTCCCAATTTACCAATATTTCCATAATTTTACGTGGACAGCATATACGTATAGGTTTGTTTTGGGTTGATAAACTTATGTTTAATAGTGTGTTGCCAGCCTTTCGTTGACATGTTGCAAAGGTTACGGAGACCAAAAATTTTACTTAATATTTAGCAATTTTCTTGTTTCCACGCTAGTTGAATTTCGCTTGCGGCGTTCGCTGGCAGACTTGATTTTTGAACGCGTTGTGTTCCAATGATTTTTAAGCTTAGTTTCCTATTTTAACCGTTTGTTTTAACGAGGCATGAAAAGATACAATCATGATTTGCGTGTTCTAGAATCGTTTTAGCCATTTCTATGAATCAACTCTGACGGTAATATATATATATTACGAGTATAGGTATAACCGAAAACGACGATCCTTAGCTGATCTAACGAAAGAGCTTTCCGATGGTGTTCCACCCGCTAAACGCGGTGCCGGAGGAACAGAGGACTCGAATACAGCCAAAGTCTACAATTTGAAAGCGCGTCTCAAAGCCGAGCTTTCAGCTGACAACCATCAATCTGGGCTGTTTTCAGGTAATGTTTTAGATAGATATTAGGTTGTAAATAAACTACATGAGAAAATTAGCGCTGACAGCTATTTATGTCTTTTAAATTGCAAAATGCTAGTTGAATTCTGAATGAGTGAGTGAGACGAACGACGTTACGAATTCTTACTAGCGGTGACACTGATGAAATTTGGCATCGACCGTTATTGGTTTTTAGGGTGACACGCATAACTCAATATTGGCGGGGCGTATTGACTCACGCGATAGCTCATTTGAAAGATTGAAACTTAGATGTGACGACCGATTCCAACATCTTCGACCAAAAGCGCAACAGAGGGACTCGAAATATCACGTTACTAAATAACTCGAGAACCGATAGATGTATCTGTGAAATTGGCTCATTTTGTAGAGCAAGTAATCACCAACAAGACTTTTTATAATGCTTTGTTAGCATGTAGGATTTTGCCCAAAGCGAGTACTCAAACGGGCATGTCAGACCCAAAATATACGAAAATGGTAATATCTCCACAATCGCTCATGCTATTCGGGTGTTTTTGGTCTGGTCTCATTTTGTATCGCAACACATTCTGTATGTAGCTGCAAATGTGTGCTGATTTGTCATTGTTCACGCTGCATGATTGTGTTCAACAAGTGTTTTTCAATGGACTCATGGGGCCCATAATACACAAGATTGTAATATCTCTGTAATCGCTCTTGCTGTATGGGTGTTTTGGCCTCGTTCGACAAAGTAATTTTGTGTCTGTGTATTTCCACAATGTGAGCGCAAGTATTAGTTATATTATCTTCTCAACTATTCAAGCAACACGTCTGATATTCGGTGGCCTAGTTTGCATTTTAATCCTTAGTAATAAACAGAATTAAGTGCTGAAAAATCGAACGAAGCGTTGTTCGATATCGATCGTTTTCGTTTAACCGAAAACCGATCGTTTAAACGAATATCGATTAATTTAACAAATTTCCATTGCGTTAAAATAAAAAATAATTTGCTAAAAATGTTAGTTCACGATTAATTTCTATTGTGTTAAAATATAAAAATATTTTTTATAAGAAATGTTATTTTGTATTTAATTTAAAAAATTTCATTTAAACCAAGATCGATCGATTGCGCTAGCATTCGATTTCGTCTCTGTTTGATTTTATGTGCACTTAATTCTGGTTTTAGCTGTAGCTGTGTAGAGGTCAAACGCCTCAGGGGTGACCCCTAACTCAATATAAGCATCTGTGTAGATAACCACATAGCAGATACCCAATTGGTGTCTAATGGTTCTACTTGAGCCGACAGTTTGGCCGAAAATTATACTTTTAAACCGAGTAAGGAAATATGGTGTAGTTAGCTCTCAAGAAATTAGAAAGAAAACTGTATATTTTTGCCTAGATATCGAACTTCTTTAATCGATTTTTTGCCCACTTTTGTCTATTCGCTAATGAACACGAATATCAGCAATCCTTAGCGAAACTTTGCAAAAATATGCACGAACAGTTGTCGAAAAATTAGCAGCTAGTCAGTTACTCTTGCCAATTTTTCCGGAGTGGTTTGTTTTTATTCGTGCCCGTAACTGTATGTAAATTTTTGTAAATCCATCTTAATTAACGCAATGTGTACACATTATAATAATTTGTTATAAAATAATACTGTAATAACATTGTATTAGGGTCATTTCACGAAACCATGTCATTAGTCGGGGGGGGGGCTACATCGGCACGTTTTGGCTCATAGCACCAGTCTTTTGGAAGGAAATTTAATGTCGCTGTGAGATGTAGTAATAGCATGTCCGAGGTATGGTGGACCTCTGTACCCCTAACATAGCAGGAGCCAGAGGCCCTGAACCCGGGTTGGCCAAATGAAGCCAAAAACACATGTCCCACTATAAACGCTCGCCGTATCACCAGCACGTGATACATAATGTATGTTTTTCATTTCACTGTGATCCATTGGTATTTGCTAATTTTTCCGGAAAAACTTGGGAGTAAGCATCGACGCTGAAGCTGACGTCAAGCTTCCGAACAATTTTTTCGTGACATGTAGCCCCCCACCAAGGTCAAATCTGGCAGCTTGCATACGCTGGTAAATATCGTCACAGTGCACTAGCGCCAAAAATATGCCATATAACGGTAATCGTAATCAGTACAGGTGTTATTGAAAAAAAGAATATCAGCGTGTGTCCATGTGTTGTTTGATTATGAGGTCGAAGGTCATAAAGTGCCAAAAATGGGGTATGCAAAATGTAACCCCTCCCCACCTACCGAAAATTTATTTAAAAAAGGCAAATTTTGCATACAGTTTTACAATAGGCCCGATAGAAACATAGTAACGCCCCACTAGAATCGAGCCGTGTATTAAAAATTTTTAATTAAAATGTAGCCCCCCGACCTGACGTGTAGCCCCCTCCCCGACCGCAAGAAATTTAAGAGAAACCGAATGTGATAACAACCATATTAGTATAATGTTCATCATCATTGCACTATGATATGGGGCGTACTGTTAGCTGGGTAGATAGGGAACCCTTCTGCCTGCCCGCAGATCTATTCTTCGCATTGCCCTTGGTATCATCACCTAAATGTAAGCTAATCATACATCAAATGTGTTTGTTTTACAGCAGCAGCTTGTTAAAATAAATCTAGAGTCTCTAGAAGTAGCCAAAGTTTCACGCAATGTATGTTGTAGGAAGGTGTAGCCCCCAACCTGAGGTATAGCCCCCTCGACTAACACATATCGGGTGCCAATTTTTACAATTCCTAAGGATCTGCCTGAAATTTTTGTCGGACATCCCCCGCTCATGGTTGGTTTGTGAGCATAAAATGGTATCTGTAGGTGCTGTGTCTGTTGCGCTAGAAAAACTGCGACAGGCTTGTTCTAAATTGGTCGATTTTTAACAAAAAAGGACCCTAGTTGCACCAATTTTAGGTCGCAAGTCCTCTAAATGGCTTGATCGTGACCCTTTTGGTCCGACTTGCTTACAAACAGATCATTGTTCACTTATCATTGCGTTACCCTACAGAATAATGACTTATTTCGGATTAAGATTTGACCCCCAGGAGTACCCTTTACGACCCCTGTAGCAGGTTTTAGATAGCTCTTTTGCATAGAGACATCGCTATTCGAAAAATTTAGGGTTTTCATGTCGGAAGGGTCTAGGGACTGTACATACGAAAACGTTTCATTTTGGCTTCAAAAATGGTGTTTAAAAAGTACATGGTTTCGTGAAATGACCCATTAAATGATTAAATTTTTTACACATAGTTGACGAAATGTAATTCAATAAATACCGTCTGTCACTGCATTGCAAAACGGCTATAGTCTATAATTAGTTTGAGTCCGCAAAGGTATTACGCTTTGTCGACTAGGTATTATCGCGTAATCTGACGACTTTTGCAAAAAAATTTTTTGGTGTAGCTTTACAAGCTGTATTGCACACTGAAAACGCACAAGACTAACTAACATGAAAACACAAACATTTTTTAAACGAATAATAGAAACTGAATCATAAATGATAAAAAACCTTGATTAGGTTCCAAAACGCAGATATAAATATTTTATTATATAGCGTTAAAAAAAATTATTATATATATCAAAGTCCATAAGTACCAGATTCGACATTATTCGATATTAGAATGCTTAATCGTCAGTTTTTGAACATAAATGCGAGAACGCTATCACTGTTAATAAAAAGAGTGTATAAGGGAAGATTATGCCACTACCCAGTCGTTTTGTGGTGGTAAGATACTCGGTTGAAAAAATCAGTATTGGTCCAACGAAGGTCCTCTCAGAACTAAGGGGTCCTGACCTAACCTACTTGAAACTGAGGTTCATAGCTACAAAATGAGAAGGTAATATTGTGTTTTGACCCGGCCACTTTAATTATAACCCGGATATTTATTATTGTAATGCCATATCGTCATTATATAATACGACAAATTTATTGCATTGATAGAATATTATATATAAAACATAATGTCTGCAAAGGTTGTTCATGTTTTATTAGGAATACCGGGAACATGACAACTTCGAGCGTTGTTATTAGGGCTGGCACGTATTGCTTGTGTTGTTTTATAGAATGGTGTCAATGTCAGATATATACAAATTTAGTGATACATACCGTACCTATTTTTAGACGATACCCTTTTTGTTATATTTTTTATAATAATTTGAGTTTATCAGATAATGTTTTTATTATTCTGAACGTTTAATAGTCGCATTGCGCTGGACTGTAAAATTTTACTCATCCTTTGGGTTTACCTTGTGGTGTAGGTAATTTCAACCATTTATTAGTTTGTAACGGTGTCTACGTTCCTTTTCACTTGTTCGCCACCATGCTTCGTAGACATTACAAATTTTTTGTCCACATACTCAGTTTTATAAGTTTCATTGCATGATGGGACCAATAACCGAATAACTTCTTCAAACAATTAAGTATTCCCACACCAAAAGGTATCGAAAATTTATTTTTCATTTCTAAGTAGTTGTAAACATAGCTTATCCTGTTTCTTTGTTACTGCACAGTTATCATACAATACCAGCTTAGCTGAAGATCAGTGGGTGTATCTTCTTAGTTTTTGCTGTAATGGCAGCCGTTAAACATTGACATAAAATGGTAACAATATTTTAATGGTGTGTCAATTTGTTGTGCAAGAACATGGATTAAAAACGCCTATTTTTGATTCAAAATCAAATCGACTTTTTGCTGTTTTCGTCTATATCATGGCAATTGCTAAAATAATGGGAAAAAATTCAGAGTGCATGTGACAAGGGTTACTGCACTTGCAGGAATAATATCTAGCCAATAAACAGA
This sequence comes from Trileptium ribeirensis, assembly GCA_030248225.1. NCBI lineage: Eukaryota > Metazoa > Nematoda > Enoplea > Enoplida > Thoracostomopsidae > Trileptium > Trileptium ribeirensis. The sequence goes on from JASANE010022992.1 coordinate 50,979, forward strand.
TCAGAAACCGGTTTCTAGGTGTTATTACTAAAATTTGCGACTGACTGCGGGTATTTGTTTTAATTATTGACAGCCTGTGTAAAATGGCGCTGTGTGTGTTTTTATCATTGAAAGTTTTTCCAGTATCGTCGTCCGAGTAGTTCAGTCGTTCGAACTAGTTCAGTATTTCATCTGCATGTTACAGTTTATTATATGTTATAAGCTTGTAATGTAATCCTTTTTTTGTCAAATATTGATGTTTATGTTCCACTCTTCCTTTGTAATGAGTATTTCATTAAACCACCAGCATTCTGTTGAAAGTGATATCATGGGTTCCAACCTTTCCTGTGTCCGCATTTTCTGATACCTACCGCGTTTTTTTAAATAATGGGCAAGGAATAGTGAAGGCTTGCATACGTATCGAAGCTCAGGGGTAATGTATTGTATACGGCACGTCGTGTATGTGCGGTAAAATATGGCGCTATTTCGGGAAGGCACTTTAACTCTGTTCGCTCAATCGTGGGAACGCTGGATAAAAGCCTGGACTGGAAAAGCAATCTATATAAATGTATTAGAACAACAATAATACTGGATATGTATGTGAATGGTCACCATTATCTTCGCCATCCTAAACAGGTTTCTTAGTGATAGTACAGTACACGCCAAAAATGACTGTCGCGCGCTCACGACTCGCTCGAAATAAATTTGCTCTAAAAATAGAATTTTCTATTAATTTAATAAGTTACGAAATCTCGAGCGAGCCACTCGTTCGCTCAAAATGTGACGGTCATTTTTGGCGAGTACTGTAGTTTGTGGATGCCGGTATAACCAAGAGCGGATAATATGCAACTCCCGGCGTCACTTTATGTACGGTTAACATTACTCTTATCTACATCGGGCTTATCCAGATAGGCAAGGAAATGGCCCCCAGGCATGTCGGCGTCCCGCAGGCTCTGCCCGGTTCAGGCCTCCAGATAAATTTTGAGTTAACCAAGCTTCTTAGCTCCGTCAGTTACTTTCCACGGCGAATTTTTATGCGTACGGCTAAAAATGATAATTTTTTTCTTGCGGAAATAGCCTAAATTTTCTCTTTTTACATATTCATAATAATTGCAGTCTTTTCTTAAATAACAAATTATTTGACGTTTTCTCAACAGTTGCAGGTTTTATGGTACCCCCAGTTCAATTGGGTACATCCCCATGTGAAGTGGGGTGAATCGCTCTCTCATATTTTCAATCCCCCAACCAGTTATAAATTTCCCGTTCATGCTACCATGTATAATTTTTGAGAAACGATTGTATACACATATTTTTTGCCTCTTTTTGTGCAGCGACTAAAAAGGAAACTATTTTGTCAATAAAAACATATATCAAGGCTGGAAAAATGTTCAAATTTTTTATCGAATTTACGCTTGAATATTTTGTCCACTGGTTGAAAATGAAGATATAATTCTATCGATTATATAGAATTATTTAAATCCTGAACCAGTATTAATGGTTTTGTGTTTTATGCATTATTATCATAGTTTCGTTGAATTCATTACATTGACTAGGTTGTTTCAACGAATATTTGAGTTTGTGTACGGTGGTTGTCAAAAAGATACCCTCGGGGAAGGGCGGGGCCGCCGATGGAGGATTATGGTGTAGCGGAGTGGTGTTATGACGGAACTTGTACTGGTGCTGCCGGATAAGTCGAATCTAACTTCGTCTGTTTTATAAGTCGAACAACGAATCAAATTGTGAAATAATGAGGGGTTTTTGTGCTGTAGTAGATCAGGCAATACCGATACCCGGATATGATATGTAATATCCCCAAGTAGTAATTACTTGACCCAAACTAGCTGTACGATATTATATTGTAGGGCAGTTTTTTAGTTTGTTTCAGATTGTACATAGCTCGAGTGTTACTAGCAAAATACATAGGCAGCATTTTGAAAAAAAAATTGAGCAGGAGTTTCCAAAGACGGCGGCGAAGGATTTCTTTTTTTAGTTTGTTTCAGATTGTATATAGTTCGAGTGTTCCTAGCAAAATACATAGGCAGCATTTTGAAAAAAAATTGAGCAGGAGTTTCCAAAGACGGCGGCGAAGGATTTCGTTTTTTAGTTTGTTTCAGATTGTATATAGTTCGAGTGTTCCTAGCAAAATACATAGGCAGCATTTTGAAAAAAAATTGAGCAGGAGTTTCCAAAGACGGCGGCGAAGGATTTCGTTTTTTAGTTTGTTTCAGATTGTATATAGTTCGAGTGTTCCTAGCAAAATACATAGGCAGCATTTTGAAAAAAAATTGAGCAGGAGTTTCCAAAGACGGCGGCGAAGGATTTCGTTTTTTAGTTTGTTTCAGATTGTATATAGTTCGAGTGTTCCTAGCAAAATACATAGGCAGCATTTTGAAAAAAAATTGAGCAGGAGTTTCCAAAGACGGCGGCGAAGGTTTTCGTTTTTTAGTTTGTTTCAGATTGTATATAGTTCGAGTGTTCCTAGCAAAATACATAGGCAGCATTTTGAAAAAAAAATGAGCAGGAGTTTCCAAAGACGGCGGGGAAGGATTTCTTTTTTGTCTGTGCCACGTAGAACGTATCGGTAGATAGATGTATTTTCGTATTTTTTATTTGATGTGTAATGGAATAATCTAGGACCTAGTTTTGTGTTTGTGCTGTTCCGAACGGAAACCGCACAGTATTGAGTTCCAACGTATTATTAGCGTCAAAAAAAATGAACCCAGAGAATTTTCATCGATAGCTGCTATATAGTACCCGCTAGAAATAACTGTTGCTCGGCAGGGATAGACGTTATGCGTGTATGGCAGACACAGCGCTACAGCAGCTGCTTTAGCAGCACGAAACAAAGCTAAAAATATTTCAGAACATCTTAACTAATGCGCGACTAAACTTAACCTGCACCCACTAACTATCATATTTTGTAAAACCCGATGTCAAATCTACATCCATTGTAAGCGAACAAGTAAGAAACTGAATTCGATTTATTGCTAGCCCAGAAGTGGTGATTCGCAATCGGTCAATAACAGGTCTACGACAATTTTTAGTTTTCACTTAGGATTCGTCTCTCTTAGTTATGAACAAATTCAATGTAAATGCGAAGGCATAAACGAAAGGGCTCTGTATTTTGTCATTATGTTCACGAACATAACTCTCGGTAATTCAAAAGCGATAAAATTTCGTTCGCAAACAATTTTTAATGTTCGCGAACGGGAAACAGCAAATTTTTGCTTGAGTTGATAGAGTTCGGTAACACAATTTTTTTCAAATAACAAAATAGGAAAGTCAGCGGGGGCCGGTTAGGTTTACTCACGCATAAGCGAGGTTCTTGGTGCTTTTTGCAGTTGAATTGAATGAAGATGTGCTTTACTTATGCGGTTTCAATACTCGCCAGAGTTGACTGCTTATCGTTGGATAAATTCAAAATCTGTCCGAGACGGAGCTCGGAATTTTGGAGCGTTTTTTTCGATAGATGTTCGAGTCTTGTTCAAGAATAAATAAATATTGTTCAATTTCTGTTCGCTGTTCGTTCGTCCGAGAAGTCACTCATTTATGGCGAGTAATATATGTATTTAATCTGTTTTACAAAATGTGGATTTCTTTGTTTTAAACATTTATCACAATGGAACACTACATGCTGCTACAGTACGCGCCAGGAATGACTGTCGCATTTCGAGCGAGCGACCGTCATTTTTGGCGAGTACTCTAGTTGTGCTTAATTTTGATGTTAAAAATAGTTAAATATTGATTTGTTTCAATTTGGTTATGCTTAAAAAGGTTTGAAACATTCAATGGGTCGTTAGATTTTCTGAATTGCTGGATTCTACAATAGCAATGGCATTTTCTCTGATTGCGGCAACAGAAGCAAGAAGGTCTACGAGCCTCCGGCATGAAAAACATTGTTAAAGTTCAACTAATTTGTGTTGAAATTTTGTAATTTGTGTGTTTTCAGCACTACGTTCTCAATAATTCTATTTTGATGCTGAAGTAAAATGTCTTACGCTTTTGAAATGTGCTGAAAAGTGGACATTAGCGACTTCCTTATTGAATTGCGATGCATTGCTGACTGCGGGTACTTTGAAAGGAAAAGGCCCGATTTTTGTTCGTTGTATATACATAAACTTAGCGGTATTAACATAATTAATAATAGTTCTTATTAGTATTTGGTAATATATATATATATATATTATTATTGGGTAAAAGTGTGCCTTGTCGGAATGCCACGAAAGCGATTTATTATTCTGATGTTACAACGTAAGCAGTTTGGAAAATTTTCACTAAGCTGATTTCGAGGAAACTGGTTGGTATGGGGTGGTATCGATTTGCCGTAAACTGGCTTGTCTAAACTACCGCTAGTATGCCCGGAGGGCCCGGGGAAGGGGTTCCCCAAACTCGAAACTGGAGGGAATTTAAAATACATGTGCACCTGAACTCGATTATCCCAGGTTCATCTGGGGTGTCCCAGTCAACTGGGTAGACCAGAAAGTACTGCAACAGGTCAGCTATGTGTAATTTACCAACTGATAGCAATTGCGCTTGTCCAGAAATGAATAATTTTAACCATTTTTTGCCATTCAGCAAAAAAATTGAGAATTTTTTAGTCAAAATTGGGGAATGACCATATATTTTTTAGCATACCAGAGATACAGAATAGCTTACTTTTAGTCGTGCAAGAAAGTGTCTAAGGCCCTCTCATTAAAGTGTCAAGCCTAGTGTCCAGAAAGTCATGAACCAGGGCCGTCTCCCATATTTGGAGAGACGATGTAAAAATGATTTTGTGAATGGTTAGGCTACTGCATGTCGTGATGAACAATGACTATCAAAAAAGCCAAATTGAAATTTCGAAAAGAATTTGATTTCACGTTAATAGAAAAATAGAAAGAAAGTAGTTTTGTTTTGGAACTTTTCAAAAGTATAATACTTAGATATATAACATTTACTGTCAGAAATAAACGCACATTTTTTGCGAATTGGAATTGAACAGCTGTTAACATTTCGAAAAAATATTCGCGAAAAATTTGATTTTCTGAGCGTGACTGCATCTTGTATAGTAGACATTGAGAGGTGTGTAAAGAAAAAGTTATGATTAACATCTCTACAGTTAGTTAAAATTAAGCCCATGCTCGATATGGCGGCACCCCTTTGCTTAACATCTCTACAGTTAGTTAAAATTAAGGCCATGCTCGATACGGCGGCATTCCTTTGCTTAACATCCCTACAATTAGTTAAAATTAAGCCCATGCTCAATATGGCGGCAGTCCTTTGCTTAACATCTCTACACTTAGTTGAAATTAAGCACATGCTCGATATGGCGGCACTCTTTGCTTAACATCCCTACAATTAGTTAAAATTAAGCCCATTCTCAATATGACGGCACTCCTTTGCTTAACGTCTCTACAGTTAGTTAAAATTAAGGCCATGCTCGATACGGCGGCATTCCTTTGCTTAACATCCCTACAATTAGTTAAAATTACGCCCATGCTCAATATAGCGGGAGTCCTTTGCTTAACATCTCTACACTTAGTTGAAATTAAGCCCATGCTCGATATGGCGGCACTCCTTTGCTTAACATCCCTACAATTAGTTAAAATTAAGCCCATGCTCAATATGACGGAACTCCTTTGCTTAACATCTCTACAGTTAGTTAAAATTAAGCCCATGCTCGATATGGCGGCACTCCTGTGCTTAACATCTCTATAGTTAGTTAAAATTAAGCCCATGCTCGATATGGTGGCACTCCTTTGCTTAACATCCCAACAGTTAGTTAAAATTAAGCCCATGCTCGATACGGCGGCACTCCTTTGCTTAACATCTCTACAGTTAGTTAAAATTAAGGCCATGCTCGATACGGCAGCACTCCTTTGCTTAACATCTCTACAGTTAGACATGTTGCAGTATAGTGTCGATGTCGATATACTAAATTGGCCTGATGACGTCCTTATATAAGGCTTATACTAAGTCTGCCTTCCTCCCGTTTTAAGCTGTTTTCAAAGATATCAAGTTGAATAATTGTCTGCGCAACATGTCTTACTCTAAACATGTTGAGTAAATCAGTGCTGATTCGGTCTATCGCAGAACCTCTATATTATATACGTTGTAATGGCACGAACAACTCAGGCAGACAATGTGGCGTCGCGTAGACCTTCACTCTTGTTGCACTATTAATACTAGTCTGCACTGAGGGGTTCGGTTTATCTTTTTAGTACAATTTTTTTGCAGTTCCATTCAACAACCACATACAATACACGAATTATTGTGCTTTCCGTTTTAGTTTTACCGACAGTTAAGCTAACGTCGCCATAGAGTACTATGTTTATTGATTTACAACGTTTACAGTTATGGACAGCAATAAAAGCAAATCGTAAAGATCGCGAATAGCAAAAATTAGTAGCTACATCTGATTTTTTCATGAACTATTGGCGAATTATCAACGAGCAGTTCGCGAAAGATTTTGTTTTTTTTATTTCTGTGACGCTTTGTGTAGACACTGGAGCGGTTAAACAAAAAGTAGATTCAAAGTTTTGTATTTTGTTTGTTTTTCTTGAAATTAGTCGAAGCCGCCGTATAGCTTTTTGGGGTTCTAGTTGTTGCAGTCGCTAGCTCTGTGCTAGCGCTGTCTCTGCACAACACTCACTCACATGACAGTAGGCAACAACCTAATGCTATACATGCTTATAGGCTTTCAACAATATAATGTGCTTTAATCGTTCTGCTTTAGATATAGATAGCTTTATAGGATAAATACTATTGGTTTATAGTGGCGGTTGGCAAATTGATTTCGCTGTTGTGTAACGAAAGCTTAGATTGAACGCAGGGGAACCCTAAAGCTGAAAGCACGTACAAAATACATTATAAACAATGATAATAATAATAATAAGTTTATTGTAGATCCATGGCATAAAATTTTGTAATAAGTTTCTTCGTGGTGTTTTTTGTAAACATCAAAGCGTTACATGAAGAGCTTCTTTTGTTTAGCCGTCTTCTTGTCCTTATTGTAATCCCTAGTCCTGTGAGCTCAAAACTCGTCGGAATGTATGACTCGTTGAAAACTCATTCATATGATGTCTCCATTATATTAACAGGTCCACAAACACCGGCATCCGCTTCATTTTCTGGTGCACCGTTGATGGGATCTCGCGGCGTACGATCATCACCACAGTCAAGTCGATCAAGTTCTATTGCGCCATTATCGCCGGCCACTCCCGGTGGAACAGCGTCACGGTCCGCGTCGGATACGCCTACTCCAACGCCACATCAGCCGCATACACCGCTATCGTCAGCAAAGTGCGTTTCGCATTTTTAGAACTAATTAATAAGTGGAAATGTAGCCGAAACGCGTAAAGATACATTATGATTCGGATTATTAATATAAAAGATATCGCTATATCAATGAAGCGTGTGACAGGGTTCGTTTTCTCCCTATGCGACGTCATGGGCGGTTTTGGTAGTTCATTCGTTACGGTCACATCATTGTCTTTTCGAAATTTGAACAAATTTGTTTTCATTTCCGAATCAAAATTGAATAGTTGTCGAATATAGTTGCTTTATAACAGCTGGTATGCAGTCGTTAGAGCGATTGGTTGCGAATACGAATGCTGAAGCTCTTTGGTTCGAATGCCGCTCCAACCCGATTATTCAGCGGCTGCTTTTCAAATTTTGTCATGTTCAAACTCTTATCGCTATAGTACGCGATAAAAATGACCGTCGCATTTCGAGTGAGCTGGGATTTTGAAACGATTTAAATTAATAATCTATTTTTATGACAAATTTATTTCGATCGATTCGCGGGCGAGCGAACAGTAATTTTTGGCGAATACTGTAGCTGGCCTCTTTACAGGACCAAAATTTTAGGCGGAAGGATTTGGAAACATGTTCCTGGAGGATTTACCGCTGTCAGCTTATCTGAATGGAAAACGATACCATGTCAACTGGGGGTCGTATTATTACATTTTTAGCGTTTTAGGGGTTTACAACATATTATTTGTTGTTAGTTTTGCATTATATTCTATTCTATTGGAAAATATGCATTTCTGTCTGCTGGCCGCTCGTCATTTTACTTATGATTTTGTTATAAATGTCGAAATATAAGCGACAGTAGTGAATTATGTTGTACTTTCTTAGGACAGTCATTTCTGATGTTAACTCGAAATGTCATTGGGGTGCTGGGGGAAGTCAAAAGTCACACAAGCGAACCGCTGAAATCCTTGAAGACCTTGAAAATGCTGGGTGCCCCCTTCGCTTTTTCTTTGGAGAGGAATAATGCTAGACTTAACTGAAAAATTTTTTACCTAATAAAAATAGCAGCCGAAACTATACATGTCATCGATGCAACAAGATTTGTGGTGTCACTTGTATAAGATAAAAGATTAGACTTGTTCAGGGTTGTGCTCATTCAGGTACCTTGGATTAGCTCTTTTAATTTCTTAACTGTCATTAATTTTGAGATCTATGCTAAACAGTGTATAAGGCTCAGAGAGATAACATCTGTCAATCCATCAATTATTCCCATACACTCTTGATACAGCAACGTAAAAAAATGTCAAATATTATTTCACAATGCTCAAATATAAGACTGTAGAGTTACAATCAGAACTAAGTGCACACAAAATGGAACGCTGGAGAAATCGAACGATAACGCAATCGATCGGTCTTCGTTTAAATCAAAACAATTAAACGCAAATTCGTTAACTCAGTCGATTTTCGTTTGAACGGAAACGATCGAAATCGAACGAAACTTCGTTCTATTGTTGAGAATTTAATTCTGATTGTAACTGTAGTTATTCTCCCGGCGAGTCGAAACTGACCAAACCTGGTTAGTCATAGGTTGGTCGTATTTTGTGGTTCCAGAAAGGCACAGAAAGCAATAGTACACAAATATTGCGTTATCGAACACCGTTTGGTGAATTTTGGCACATGCGAATGGCTTTTTGTATGTGAAAAATGGAGCTGGAAGTGTAAATAATGTCTAAAACAATTTTGCAACACAAACAGGATTTCTGGGTGACGTTGGGTGGTTGTCGGTGTGGTGAAAAATAATGGGGAAAGAGACTTCAAGTCGGAAATTGGAAATAATTTCTGATGATGGTCCTGTACGAAAAACGGCTCCTGGTTATCGAAAGAGAGTGAGCAACTTTAAATTTAACGGTAGAAACAATACCTGTATTGCAAGGAATAACCGGAACCGGCAACCGAAACCGACCAATTATACCGGAACCGGAATCTGGTCTTCGCAACTTATATATAGTAAAACAGATGAAGGAAGAAATGAAGGTATAGTGGATTTAAAATGTATTGAAAATAACTTTTACATTAAACTTAATGTATTGCGATGGCATTATTGCCTTTCTGAAACTTTAAAGAGACTGAGGAAGCTAATAATGTTTATTTATTGATCAATATGTCGGTTTTTGGACATCCAGAGCAAAAAATGCCTTCCACTATACACCCTTGCGTATAATGCGTCAAATTGAATGTGCTTACAACGCATGGAGCGTAGAATAAACATTTTCGCTCTGTCTCCAGTCGCCTCCCTTTACTACACATACGTTTGTTACATGTTGTTCTGTAGGAAACTTGAAATTATTGATTTATATGGTTCTGAAAAAATAATAGAAGGTAACTTTCTGATCAGTGGTCAGAGACACTGTTTAGGCTAGCGTTGTGCAAACAGTGCCCGTTAGTTGGATGATAATGATAATAACTTTCTAATCAGGATGCTATAAATGAGACAAACTGTTATACTGCTCGCCCAGTTCCAATAAATACAGTTCATTGGCAAGAACGCAGTTCCTGGCTGCGTTGCAGATATGTTACTTTACTTCAATGTAGACTGATTTACAAAGTTTACAAGCGCACTGGCGGGTACTTGACGCAATTTATGTTAGCCTAGCTTACAGTTAAGTACTTCTAAATAATCCATACTCTGTTACCGAGTTGGACGGTTTAATTCGAACATACCCCGCAGACTTCTGAATGTGTAAAATAGCTGCTACAAGCATCGACTTGGCTTTGTTTTAACAAACTCCTGCAGGTTAAGATGAAAAATTCCTACTAAAATTATGTGCCCTACTTACGTTTCAAACGGCAAATTGCTGAGTTAATTTTTCTTCTGCTTGGTTGTATTGGAACTTGATCATTGTACATAATATGATATTATATATATGTTTGGACCACAGATGAAACAAAAATGTGGAAAATTTCAAAGAAAATTTTTTAACCGGAATTCCGATTCCGGTATGGTTTTGCCCTTTGCCGGAACCGCAACCGGAACACGATTTTCGCCGGAACCAGAATTCCGGTTAGTCCCTGCAGCTGTATGGTCATTCGGAAGCGGGAACTGTCGTGTTGTATTGTTATTTTCGTTGATGTTTTAGGCTTAAGTGTCAGTATAGTAGCCAGTTTCAAAAACGTAGCGACATACAACAGTACTCGTCACAATTGACCGGTGCTCATTTGCAACTTGCTCGTGAGGAAATAAAAGCTTATTTTGAAATTTTACGGTTTGTTTTGTGTTCGCTCGCTCGTAATAAGACAGTTGGTTGTGGGCGAGTCCGGTAGTTGTGATCAAATTCGTATGACATCGCTGTTTCCTCATGAAACGATTATGGTCGTACCGTACCAAGTTATTTAGTAAATGCACCACTTGTAGCTAACTGAATAGTAATTGTTTTTATGGTAATGCGGGAAATTGCACTTGAAATTTCAAAAATTGATTCGGAAGGTGCATGAAATTATAATATTACAAAGAAGGCTTCATTTTGAAATTATTTTGGTATGCGAGTATGAAACTCACCACAATGAATTTGTTTTTGGGCATAACACGTTATATTTATTTCCCTACGTCTGCACACCATCACGATATCTGCGGTGCCATAGTAAGGTTCTTTGGTGGATAGTTTCGCACTGAAGTTCTTTGAAAAATATGTAGTGTCGTGTGCAGAAGACGGACTCAGACGGGCGAAATTGCGTCCGTTCACGTCAAAACAAAACTGCTTCCGTCCGCGTCCAAACGAAACTGCGTCTGTACGCGTTTAGACAGACTTGTGTCCATCCACGTCTTCGTCCGTCCTTGACTGTATCCTTCTGCGGCTGCACTTACTTTTTGCCGTGACTGTGTATGCTTACCGATTAAGGTTAGTTTTGAGGGCCCAATGTTCCTAAAGAGCTTTTATGGCGTATCAACCGGTCATCTTAGGTGTAGTGATAGGCTTAAACCGACAGCATCTTCTTAACCCATGGCTGATTATAAAAATGGTAATGCGCCAGTAAACCTAAAATGCGCCCAGTCATAATCCTATTTTGCAAAAAGCGATCGAGGACCGCTATCCGTTGTTATGAAACAAAATGCGGTTTTGGCATCGATTTTTCGCGAACGATATTTAGTCGGATTTCGATTTTATGTCGCAAAATTCAATTTTGTGGCCGAACTAAATACTCATCTGTTTCACTTCATAGCCGAATGGTTCAATAACTTTTCGAAAAGGTGTCTTTGCACTAGCCAACGTTCTTGAAATACATCGACCTAGTCAGTTTGACGTTCCAAAACACATTTACTCGTTCGTCAACATGTAAGCGGACATGTTCACGAACCTCAACTATACCCTTGCACAAATTGGTTCGCGCACAATAACATTCGTCATCGCGAAAGCAGATAACAAATACAATTTTTAACAAAATCAGAAATTTTGTTGCAAAAACGGATTTGGATATAAATTCAAAACTCTCAAATAATGTGTTCGCGAACAACAAAACACGCTCTTCTGTTCGCGAACAATCACGTTTAATATTCTAATTAAATCTCGCATAAGTGTTCGCGAACAACAAAACAGGGTCGTTTGTTCGCGAACAGTGAGTGTGTTGCATTATTCGAATTAAATTAGAATAAATGTTCATACCTCATTCATGTTCGCGAACAGCCATGGATACGCGCTGCGCAACTTAGTCTGCATGTTTGTTCGCTAACAAAATTTGAGGTCGGGTGCTATATATACTGTTCCCGAATGACAAGTCTCGAATTAAAATTCTCTAAATGTATATTCAACAACAACCTAACAATTTCTATAAAATGTTCGGTAACAAAATTCATACGCTTTGGAGCTCGTGGCAAAAATGTTTTTAAACAGTTTCAAGATGGATATGGGATCGCCAAAAAACGTTCGATTACCAATTTTTTTGGAAATGACAAAACAGGATTATTGCTGGGCGCATACAAAGTTTAGTCTCGCATAATGTGATAATTGCGATTCGAAATTTTTTTAGTTAGTTTGAGGGCCCAATGTTCCGAAAGAGCTTTTGTGGCGTATCACCGGGTCATCCAAGGTGTAGTGGTAGGCTTAAACCGACAACATCTTCTTAAGCCATGGCTGATTATAAAAATGGTAATGTCATAATTGCTATTCGAAATTTTGTTTATGAACTCCTCATTATAACTATAACTGATTGTTTTTCAGACAACCGCGAATGTCATCTTCGTCAGCAGGACCTTACGATATCGATAACTTTGTAATTGATCCATCAGTCGCAGTTCCAACAAGAATCGAAGTCATTAAGTATAAAGAAATATTTACTCCGGGGTTAGTCAGCCTAACACAATAACTATTCATTCGGTTGTGCTACATAATGTTAAGAATCGTTGATTTGAGTGCAATGATTTACGACTGGTTTTCGTAAAATTAATTGGCCTCGCAGTGAACTGTAGTTGATTTCGATCGCTTGCGATTTTAACTCAAATGGTCACTGCCGAAAAACCACTTTCGCATTCGATAGCATCATGCGTTTAGCATTTTAAAACTCTATTGTCGTCGAATTATTGCCTGTAGAAAAGACATTGGGTAGTATTTCCAATTTTTCAGGGCATAAATATCTAGTCCATGTTATTTAGCCTTTGTAAGGTGGTTGGGAGGCTGCATGATTAAATTTAGTTTCTAAAAATCATTAGCTTAAAAGGGCTCTGTATTCTTACGGTACTAGAAGACCAAGTACATTGCTTGTCACAAATATTCGAGTTGTTCGATCGATGTTTGTTCGGAAAGTTTCAATTTTTTTGGCGCGCTCTTAAACATCATTCTAGAGCTCTTAGAAACATGTTCGTCGGAGTGAAAATGTTGTTTGACTGTTTTGTTCAAAAATTTCCCTAATTTTTGTTAATTTATGCTAATTTGCACCAATTTATTGCTCAAATTGTGAAAAATTTCCCGCTCCCCGCTATACGTACCTATAAGCTAACGACTGTGTTAATGTTGACGTATTAAATGTCTTAATGATCATTTTGTTTAAAAAAGTATTCATTTTATGGTGTTGTTCTTGTAGTATGTGCTTGTAATATATTTCGACACTGAAGTGGTCTTAAGATACTAGTTCACGTCTTTCTTTTTTTCCAGATTTCGCGAAATCGACCCGTTGCTTGCCGATGCTGCAGCTAACGATATCGGTGGCGAAAGTGTGATGGTAAGTTATCGCTTTTGATTATCAAACAGTCGAAATGGCCGTAATTCAAAGTGGTACATTTTGATTCGTCTACGACGACGTTATGAAACTTTAATAGCGGGACGCAATTTTTTACGGTGCTGATAAGCCGTTCATAAGCATTTTAGTGTAAAATCACGTGAATACGAAATTTTCAACTCTCGGCGATAGTTTAGTAATAGTTTTACAACGAATGTTGTTTCTGATCTTAATTTGGTTTCAAAGATTCGAAATGAATTCAATAAAAAATGGATTAGCATTTATTGAAACAGAGCGAGCAAAGCTAGCGGAGTTTCCACCAATAACTTTGCTAGCGACAAAAATGGAAAAAAATGTTCTCCGTCTAGGGAAATCATAATTTATCACTAGGTGGATGGATCTTCACAAATCGTTTTATTTGACCATAAATTCGGTTTATTTGTACCCTTTCATTAGATGGCAAACCTGCCGACCACGTCTTCCGGGCCAAAATTCGTTCCATTTTGTCAAGGGTCATATTTTTCGAAATTTGGTCATCCGCGTTTCTACATTTCGCGACCTATATCTCGAGATAGAGACTTGCAGTGAAAACGGAGACCTCTCATCGATAGCTACAACTTTGCTGTTATGCATTTTCTGTCAGAGCTTCTGTTTGCAAGCTACGAGCCAAAGCTTAAAAAATATATCTAAAAAGTTAAAATTTCAAGATTTTTACAAACCAAGCCTTTGTTTGATGGAGGTGAACTATGGGATTATAAGGGCTATTTAAACTGTTAAACAACTTGGTTTCATTGTGATAACACCGTTTTGGCTAAGTTATTGATTTTGCAGGACAATGCCGGAGCAAAATTTAGTAATTTTTGTCACCAAAAATAGTCAAATTTTGCCATTTTCCAATATAGATGCATATAGGTAAATCGATAGTTGCGATGTAACCAAATACGGTAAAAGCAATTGTATTTGCGTGTTTTGCATCAAATAAGGCAAGGCTTAGGGCATTACTACGTAGAAATTACTCCTCAAGTTATATTTTTCTTAAAATTTGTGAATTATATTTATAAATTTATTGTCTTTTTGTCATTGGAAAAAGAAATAATGAGTTCTTCGGTTTTGATATAATGCGTTATCACTGTAGTATTACGGATGTATAATTATTGCTGATTTGATTTTACGCAGACTTAGGAACTTGAATTTGGAACGACAAAATGGTCAATAAAAGCAGAGTAGCTGCACTCGCTCCATTTCCTATCGCTTTGCGAATTACTAGTTTGTTATGCCATTTTAGTTAGGCATTCGATGCTTTGCGTGACAATAAATATATCATGCGCTGGGTCTATGTTTGTGTTTGGCGTTGACGAAAAGTGATCCTAAATGTCTGATAGAAAATGTGTGGACTGTTATTGAGGCTACAAATCGTGTACATGATTTATTAATATTCGTTGTTATTGTTACGATAGCAAAGTATACGTGACTCGAAATCTTAATCAAATAGTTACCTTTTGGATTTTGAAAATATCAAATTAATCGTTTATGTTTTACGTAGTAAAACATACTGAAAGGATATGCGCAATAATTATTAACATTTAACGATTTATTGATGAAAGCCAGCAAAAAAACTTTTTTGGAAGTTTTTGTAGTTTGAGGTTTTATTTTTTTGTACACGAGACGACGGCGTAGACTAAGCTGATCACCGGTAACTTTGCTCCAAGTTGTTTCCTCGCTACACAGTGTTAGTGCTGGCAAATCACTAAAAATGTTAGAACATGCCGTTATAAAGAATATTTTAATGTTTAATATAGTCAGGCTAGTTTCGATTTATTCATTGCAATGCTTCGCTTCGCCTTAGAATTATCCTTAAACTATTAGGGCGCGCAATGTTTTCGCGTAAATACGTATATCGTGTGGCTTAATCAAATGTGATTCAGCAAAATATCAAATGACTGCCGCTGTACCTATTACAATGGTGGATAAAACCATTGAAATATATTTTGAACAGTGCATTTGTGTTTTTACATTAACTGAATTGCATTAGGCATGACTTCGTGAATGTAACTTGTTGTAAACTTACCACAAATGGCCGCTCGTAACTTGCTCGTGGGGAAAAAAGTTTTACATTGAAATTTTATAATATTTACTCATTGTACACTCGTAAAACGACAATCTATTTTGACAACTACTATGCTCTACGTGTGCAGTCACTGCCAAAAATAAGTGTAAAAATCGACTAATATTTCGATTGATTTGAATAAAACTATTTTTCGATCGATTTTGATTTTTGCGCAATAGTAAATTTAAAGTTTATAAAATTTGGATAATAATATAATATTATTTAATATAATAGTAGTGTGGTAATAATAATTATAATAATAGTGTAAATATAATTTCGGTCGATTGTGGTTGCCCTTATTTTTGGCAACGACTGCATGTACTAATCTTTTTTTTTTGTAAAATCTATACCTAATCAGTCGCAGGCCGAGTATTTGCTACGTCAGTGTCATTCTGCATTTTCCGAGACGACAAAATTCATTCGTAGTGAAATTGTATTCAGAAGACGCATTTGTATCTCCCACATCGTTACAGTTACACTACGCGCCAGAAATTACTACCGCATTTCTAGCGACCGAGCTGTGAGCTACTGGCTCGCTCATATTTCGAACCTATTTAATTTAGTAATACATGTTTTAGAATAGAACAAATTTATTTCATGGGAGTCTCTCTGACGACTACTGTATGTTTTGTTTCATGCACAGTAGATTATATTTCAATTTTTACTCCTTAAACTTGGTGGGTTAGCGCAATATTTATATTATG
>JASANE010022993.1:0-14128 GCA_030248225.1 Trileptium ribeirensis
CCAAAGGGGGGAACCGAAGGTAGGAATGAACTTATTTTCCGCTCCAGGTCACAATACATTATTTGGTTGTTCTTGGTTCAGTTCGTGTATTGCTATGAAAAATTTTGGGTCCCAACTGAGTTAGGGGAATCCTGTGGAGATCCGTTGGGGCAGGTGGCCCCGGTTTTCAATAACATAGTTAGTATAGGACCCAATTAAGGTACGGGGCTTGAAAAATCGGGAAGTTTTGGTTTTAGTAGTGGTGATTAGGGGCCCTAAGGTTTGAGAGTTTAAACGCGGGATCGGGGGTCCATAAGTATCTACGGGTTGGGGTTATATTGACCCGGGTAAGTAATTTTGAATCCCTATAGAGTCCTCATGATAGTTTAATGTCCCCCTCTCTGTTTGGAATCTGTGAAAACCTCCAAAATTTTAAAATTCGTATACCCCTTTAAAATGGAACCTTTGCTATATGAGGTCAATTTCATCGCTATTCTGATGGATTTAAAACATTTCCTAAAATATATACCTGTACATATGATAACGATTGCCTTCTTTTGCGTGTCAGGACGGATTCTTGAGGCCCGAATTTTAAAATAAAATCCCCTCTCGAACTGTGATAAGGATCCTGCACTTTACCTCGGTCCATCCCGACACACATAGGGCATATACAACTTCCATTGCACACCTTAGAAACAATATATATACACACGTTGGTTAGGGATGCGCACCGGAATCGACCTTGGGGCGCCTAATCAGCCAAGTTTGTTAAGTCGGATTGTGCTACAACGCGAAATCTCTCCCCCTTGTCCCCGGCCGATCCGACTACGCATCCGTAACACATTCCAATGTCGATACTCTACGCAATAATAGACATAATTTTTTATAACCGATAGCACTCCTGGGACCGATCGGATACCCTAACCATGAGATTTTGATTCAATTTTGGTGCGAAATCACCCCGCGCACCTCGGGCTGGTGGAGCGTGATTATGCATGTATAGAATACAACACAATATTTTTATTTTATTCAGCACAAATAACACAAATATCAATGATACATCCATGAATCCTTGTATCACGCTCCACCGGTATCCGATCGCCCGTTATCCGTTGAATTTTGAGGCCTTTATGGCCTGATTTTGAATGTTTAATATTCCGCGCAAAAACTCTGGCTGTTACAACAAATATTGCAAAAGTTCGTTTTTTTTGCAAAAATCGGCCGCCTACAACAGGTTCTATGAACAGCCGATTGGTTTTAAGAAATATAACATACATCTCGTCATTTGTATATTGTTATAGCCCACATATACTCATAGCGAAGGAGGATTCTTTTCCTCTGAGGGATGGAGCCCACACTTAGGGCGAAGCGCTGTTTGTCCCTGACAAACGGCCCAACTAACCTCTTACCCCCCTCATTTTAACCGCCTGATCGCCCTGGGAGCCCGAAGGCCCTCCCTCCCCATGTACATGCTATCCATCTGGAATCTCGAACGTCGTGCATATATGGTTATTGGAACCGCCCATTTATAGCAAACGTAAAATAAAGACGAATAGTTTGTAACAGGTTAGGGACGATATATCGTTTGCAGCTCAAATATTTCAGTAAGTATACGAATTATTCTGAGAACGCCGAATTTTCAAAATTGAAATTTTGTCTACAATCTGTGCGACGGCTGTGTTATGTCAGCCAACAAGATTCACGTGTCCCGCTTCGGAACTCTTAAATGTTTTAGTTATTTCTGAGCTAACTGCGTTTTTCATTTTTGACTGAGAGAAGTTGTGTGATTTTGTTCTTTGCCTAAACTAAACTTTTTGATTAAACATGAATATAATTTTCGCTGTTGTCAAAATTACCATCAATAAAATCTATTGTTAGTAAAAATCCGTTTTTACTCTTTTTATTCCGAGTAAACTTTGAATCCGGTTTAGTTCATGCAATTTGATTTTGTGTGGCATCTTTGGCTGATCATTTCGTGGTCTGCTGCCTGCTTTTCTACCTTAGTTATATTTCCAAATTATCCTCACCCGTAAAGCAAGCCCAGTAATTGATTTACTAAATATACAGTAATATAGAAGTACAAATAAATGATGACATACGAACTCCAAAAAACAGTTGGACAACTTTTACCAAACGATAACATACTGAATTTCAGTACAGATATACTAAAAGACTGAAACATTATTATTCCAATGTTGGCTTTAACAAGTTGGCATCACTTATTATCGCGTGTAAGATTAAGTTTACGGGCTGTCATATGGGTTTTGTAAAGAAACATTTTAATCGTGTTTTGTTACATTTGTCTAATGAAAATGTTACCGAATCTGTAACATTACGTGCATGCTAACAAAATTCACATATTCATTAGATTTGTTGACGAAGACAACTAACGGCTGGAACCATGTGTTTTCGCTGCCATTACGTCCGTTTCTATATTTATGATAAAATGAACAGAATTGGGTAAATTTGATCGAAAAACCGATAATAAGTGCACTTAAGACATAGCTGCAGGATTTTATTGATATACATTTAGTCGCATATCATAAAAGTGAACACATCTCACTCAAATAGCAGCTCTACTGCTACTGAACTGAATACTATATAATGGTTAGTGAAAGTGCAGCCATTAATTAAGGACACCGGAAGAAATGCTTTTAGAGATACCTTACTTGCTATAGTTTCTACGAAGAGAAGAAAGACAGGAAACTTGAGTAGTTGTTCAGCCTCATATTGGACACAACATATACGCACACATATTATGTCTTACACATATATATATATTTATTTATGTACAGTAATAGTTTCTTCGATGTAATTTCAATTTGCGACATAACGTCAACATCGGGTGTTTCAATTATAATAATTATTTGACTACGCAACCATGCGCCCCAACTGTGTGGAAAGGCGCTCCAAATTTATGGTACGTTGAGCACTTTACTAAAAGCACGTCCGTTCTGCCGACGAGCCATGACGAGCGAATATATGCTGTGTTAAGAAGGCTTCATAAATTTTGTTTGTCATTTTTTCAAGACATGCTATTAGCTGCACTTTTTGCACTTTTTTCAATTTAATACAAACCATTTTAAGGTAATTATTGATATTTTAGTTCAATCATAAATAAATAAAATAAATAAAAAAGAGAAATAAATAAATAAATAAATAATATAAAACAAGTAAATAAATAAATAAAAGAGATAAATAAATAAAATAAAGCAAAAATAAATAAATGAACATTTAAATAAATAAATAAATAAATAAATAAATAAATAAATAAACAATAAATAAACGAAAGAACAAATAAATAAGAAAATTCACGTCTCAATGCAGTCCTGTTCTGTATGTGCACCATCCGCAGGTCTCAAATGAGCAGATTTCACCATTTATTCAAAAATAAATGAACATTTAAATAAATAATAAATAAACGAATGAACAAATAAATAAGAAAATTCACGTCTCAATGCAGTCCTGTTCTGTATGTGCACCATCCGCAGGTCTCAAATGACCAGATTTCACCATTTATTCAAAAATAAATGAACATTTAAATAAATAATATATAAACGAATGCACAAATAAATAAGAAAATTCACGTCTTAATGCAGTCCTGTTCTGCATGTGCATCATCCGCAGGTCTCAAATGAGCAGATTTCACTTTTTATTCAAAAATGAATGAACATCTAAATAAATAAATAAATAAATAAATAATAAATAAACGACTGAACAAATAAATAAGAAAATTCACGTCTCAATGCAGTCCTGTTCTGCATGTGCATCATCCGCAGGTCTCAAATGAGCAGATTTCCCTTTTTATTCAAAAATGGATGAACATTTAAATAAATAAATAATAAATGAACGAATAAACAAATAAATAAGAAAATTAGCTTCTCAATACAATCCAATTCTGCATGTGCATCATCCACAGGTCTCAAATGAGCAGATTTCACCATTTTGATGTATATTGTTCGGCACCTATTTGTACCGTCAATGTCAAACGTATTGTACTACAGTGCGCGATAGCTTGTCGTGACTATAAATGATATCACAGATACGGACACCAAAGTTGTCGTGTTCAATTAATAATTAAGCACATAGGTACAGTTTTTTGCTGAATATTGGCTGCAAATATGGACATTTTTGTTATGTTTACAATCGAGAATGAACATATGTTTAATTTTAGTGGCTAAATTTTAGTGTCTGTATCTATCCGGACACGTATTATATAATGCGTTGTGCAACATCCGGAGTTTTAAATGTCGAACTTGAAGCCTTTCAATATTGGTCCTAAATCCTAAATTCCAGAAAATGGTCAATTTTTTTACCAAATTTACAGCATTATAAGAAGGAAGGATGACCCATTATACTGTTTTGCTCCCTTAATTGTCACTTTTGCAACTTTTACCTAATTATAAACTCAGGGCGTGACGCCAACGGTTTAAATAAATTTCCGCCATGCTTTGCTGTGTTATATCTTGCGGCGCTCATAATATATTTTTTATTACATATCCTGGTTTCGTGATGTATTATGTTTTAGTTTGTCTTATTTTTGTTTTTGAAGTAACAGTAATTAATGTTGAATTCCCATGGTAGTCGGAATTTCGCCGACGGATACGCTTAGTCAACTTCTTACAAAGTTGTATGGTCAAAATAACATTGTCCATTTCACAAAATTAGGTTATATGCATAATTTTTGCAGACATACCATTCAAACATAACTATAGTTAGATTTGTAGCTATATCATGTTATAAACGTATTGTATCGCTTTTTCTTGCTTTGCTTACTATGACGGCTTAATACTACCGCTTTTACACATGAATTCGTTGAAAATTATTAGTTTTAGTCACTTTTAAGCGACAGTATTAAAACAATAGTGAAATGTCATCGTTTTATAGATGCTAGTTGTACGCTCTGCATAATCGGCATTGCTAAGAGGGGGGTTGTAGGTTCGGACCCCCTTTCCAATCCGAAGGTTAAATTTTTTAGCACGATCCCGCGAAAATTTGGGAAGTAAGAAAAACGCTATTGTATACAACCGTAGTCGTAGCAATGCGACACCCTTTTTCAAAATCTCCTGGTGGCATCGGTGCGCTGCCTGAGGTATAAACTGGTTCTAGAACGAATAAGTAGATAATTGCAGGGTCATACGATAGCTGGTTATACCATTAATGGCTAGAAAATCCTTAAAGTCAAGGGATGCCCTAGTGGGAATGACGCCACTTTTCGAACGCAACAAGCAGCAGTCGTACAAACTATTTCCTGATAAAACGGAAACAACCAATGCGTTGAATATATATATAAGGGGTTTTCCCCACTGTTGCTTTTTAAAGGTATCTGCGGCTGGCCCATAGGACAAGGACTAATATATTTATCTCCAAATGTAACAAGTGACAGAGATTGGAGGCTTGAACTTATGTTTAAGTAAACCGAGATAAATATATAACCCAACGGCTGTGTGTATTCTGTAGGTACACACATACAATGAATAAATATATATCTGTTTAGCCGTTGCAAAATTACCTATAACAAAAATCAATTTTAGTGATTTTGGTTCAAAAATAACTTCCGACCGTTCTGCTTTCGTTGTTATTATATGCATATCGTGGAAATGTTATTTTTAATTTTTTGATGTATACCACAGGATATATTATGCATTTATGTAAATTTGAATCAAATCGGACAACATAATGCCAAATGCAATGTTACAGAGAAAAATCCAAAACACTGTGCCGATTCTGGGTCAAAATGTAAAAAGTTTAGTCGTCATTTTTGTGCCACAAGCACTCTAGAAGAGATGTCAATATTCTTAGTTTTCAGTCAAATAGATCCAAGTACTATCAAGTTTTACAAACGATGACGTTGAATTTTGGATTGATTGTCAAAATGTGGTTTATTCAGTATTAGCTCGCTAAGTTTGAATAAACAAGCCTGCGTATGTACAATATGTCAGATATATCCAAATCCGTCTATCCAGAACCATTCAATGCAAAAATGTTTCATCTTGATTAACATCAACTGTCAATTTGAAAGTATAATTACTAAAATTATTAAAAAGTTTTTAGGTCACGGCCTGTCAGCTGTAAATTTGTTTAACGTCTTTTTTTGAGTTGACAGCATAAAAGCTTGTAATGTTGCTTATCAAACGGCTATGTAATGCATAACAATTTGAAATCACCTATTTGTTGGACCTAGTTACCTGTTGGATACGTAGGTGTGTTTTTATATCGAACGAGCTTTATCACGAGTACAAACCTACATTAAAATTACAACACCAGTCAGTTCGTTTTCTGAGGTATCTTTCATACTTCTGAGGTACCTTTCACAATTTTGAGGTTCTATATTAGTTATATCGAGCAATATAAATTATTATTTAGTATTGGGCAACAGCACTTTACTCCATTTACAATTTAAGAACACGGTCTAAAATCAGAGCTAAATTGTACTTTCAATTGTTGTTCAACTGCAGAATCGACAAAAAGTTTATAACCGTTATGGTTGGTCACAATTAAAACCAGGCATTGATTTTCCAAAAACTACAGTTCAACTGCGAAATTCCCGAACAGAAAGGCGACATGCCAGCATGCTATCGTATAATTGTGGGCAAGCGTGTGTGTCGAAAACACTGTGTATAATGATACCACCAATATGATCAAAGTCCAATTTTTAGTAAAATTTAATATAAACTAGAGTGCTTAACTAAAATTTCTTAACTAAATCCTAAAATAGTTGCGACAGTTGTAATAGTACACACGTTTTACACCCAAGGATAACAAGTGTAATAGATACCACAAGTAAAAGGAGTTTCATAAACCTACCGGTCCCAATCAAACCCCAAGACCTTTGAGTTTAAACGCATGATAACATGGTTCAGCGTGGTGCTGCCGATTGCAAAATAGATAACACAAAAGCACGCAATGGTGCTTTAGAAATGTGCCTAAAATTTATAGTTGTATTAATAATTCTAATTATTAATAATTTTAAACTAATTAATATTTAAAAACATTAAAAATTAACAAAATTATTAATTCTAAACCGAAAGGTGCATTTTACCAAAGTAATTATAGTATCTATACGGATGGTGGCAGGGGAGATAATCATCCTCTTAGGTAATTAACCACCTCCCCTCTGCTTGTAAATCGGCTTATTCCGCTGCAATGTAAGTTATTTAATTAAATGGCGAAAAAATTTTCGCAAAAATACGTAACAATTGGGTAAAATTGTAAATAATTGGTAGAAACTGACAAAACATAGGGCAAAATTAGTGCAAAAAATTCGAAAATTTGAGGTCCAAAAATGTCAAAAATTAATCGCTTCTAATGACCCCTCCCGCCAACAGTCTAATCCCCCATGGGGTCAACCCACTGTCACTGCCGCTATCCACCCTGAAACATCGGAATGACCAAAAATAGCTTTAAGTATTTATATATCTCAGCAGCAATGTTACGTAGAATTAATTTATTTAGCAACGGATTGGTGTATGTTAGTTTGTTTTAGTCTAGATGCTGCGTTTAGATCATTCGGTTTAAACAGCAACACTTCAATTCTATAACTTTTATGCTTGCAAAAAATGAAGCCATAATGAAGTGAGTTATTTCTTTCATGAGTTAACTAAAATACTAAATATTAATCGCTCTCGAAAAACTGTATTTGGGAATAATAGGTTATGTATGCCTGTCAAGCAGTTTATTTCGCATTTTAATGATGGAGACTTTTAATATAAAATATAAAATCATTTCAAGTTGAAACATTTTAAATCTCTGACAGAGGTCGAGGTTGAAATCGACCGTGTGGGATGCGATTTGGTGACATATTTCTAGACTTATAGGTGAAACAATAAATCGTTTAACTTACTAGAACACAAACGCAGCTCAGTATTATGTGACCATTTTTCAACTATATTTACAGCAGTTTGCGTACTTGCAGTGCACTTTTGTAGATATGCTATGCTATATCACAGTATAATATAACCTAGCCTACGAAAGTGTTGAAAGCACCGTTGTCATACAAAGAAAATCTTTATGCTTAATATATTTAGCATAGCTTTTTTAAAAAATCTAGCGTAGTTATTGTTAATTTTAAGCGTAATTATGCTTATCAAAAACTTTTAGCAAAATTTGATGCGTAATATTAAGCTTTCTAATAATATATATAATTTAGACATAATTTATACTAAATAATTTAAGAATCAAACAGAAAACTAAATGGTTACTTAATATTTAAGGATAATATACTTAAATTTAAATTTTTAAACATAACTCTTTTAAATATCAAGCGTAATTTATATTAAACATTTTAGACCCTCAAATAGTATATATATTGAGTGAGTCCGCTTTAGGTGCATACACCTGGGATGTTCTTTTGTTAAGTTAGTTCACGATCGTAAAAGCAATGAACGCGAATAACTCACTATTTTCTCTTATATACACGTGCACGATTTGCGATGCAGCAGCGCCTAAATGCTGTTAGCGGTCACTATTTGAAGATTTAGCATCGTATTTTGCTGACCGCGTGCAAGTGAAATCACGATTACCAAATGCGTTTTTTTCTATTATGCGGTAATTCACAGATAAACTGCGAAAATTCTGGTCTGATCAGTATATCATTTGATGAAAGTGCGAAATGAACAAAGTGGCGCGAACTCAAATCCTATTCGTACATAGCATAGCCTATGTTGGCGTTCACAAAAATGCAAAAACCAATGGGAAAAATGTGAATGCTAATTTCTGCGCGAACCAATTGGTGATTTAGACAAAAGAACAATGTTAGTGTAGGCACCTAAATTGACCTTACGCATGAAAAATTGTGAGTTCAGAGAAGAAAAATAGATTACTTATATATGAATTGAAAAATGTTTGCTGTAAAACACTACCTTGGTGTCCACCCGAAGTTATGGTTTTTAGCTTAGAGAATTTATAATTTTTAACCCGAAATTTTTTCTTGGATGTAAAGCTAGTAATTTAAACTAGCAGCAACGGACCTGAAGGGCCAGTTAATGATAGCTATTGTATAAAATTTAGTAGCGAAATTGTACCAAAACTTCTATAGAATATATGTAAACAACATCAATTCTGAGATCGGAATCAACCAAACTGCAATGTGTTATCTTGCAACAGCGTTTTTAATTCAATTTTCTTTCCTTTCTAAATCATTTTTGTAGCAAAATTAACATAATTGTATGTTCGATGACAATTTAGCAGCCTTGTTGAATCGCCATATCAATAGTAGATAATGCTCGACCCTGCTGAAGAGTTTACTATTCGGCTTTGTCTTATTTTTCTTTAGTCAGTACACTACGGCATCTTGCGCTTATAAACTCAGGATTTATGATCCACTTGTCGAAAACATGGCTACCCTATCCATGTTCTAGGACCTACAATGCTAGACCCTCGATAATCTTGGGCAATCGACTTATACCTCATCATGTTCTTGGACCACTCAGTTTACGCCCATCAACGTATTTGCATCACCAAACCCAGATCCCCAGGATCGGAGCATCTGAAATCGATATGATGACGAATATTTTTGAAAACGCTCCTCAGGATAACTTGAGCCAACTTGGTGACCCAAGAACATGGGTGGGGTGTAAATTTGTGGTCCAAGAACATGGAAGTGTATAAGTCGGTGGTCCAAGAACCTGAGGAAAGAGGATGGATTTTGGTTGTCCAAGAATATGGTTGGGACAGCAATGTTTATGACCTACCGTACTGCATGAGCCAATTGCCATTATCTTAAAAAAACTTTCAAGCAGAAATAACCGTCAAAATGTGTTTGTCTTTAACAGCAGTGCTAAATGCTAAACTGCATTGATCGGCGAAATCCAAGCTACCGTGAGAATTAAGACTTTGATTAATGATTATTTTAAGCACATCTTTTTTGATTTGGGAGTACTGGTAGGTGATCGACGACGACAGAATGTGAAAAGCAGCCGGTGGAGAAGTTGTGCTGATGTGGGATTCGAATCTAGAACCTATTCGATTCTGCGTTTCGATCCGCAAGCAAACGCTATCCCGATGAAGTTATCTCGGTCCCACTTTGCAGCAAAAATATAGAGCTGCAGCTTAGCCAAATTACTTGGGATATATATTTGTTACCCTCATTGCTAAAAATCATTTTCGCGAACACTCCGGCCCGACGTAGTTGGAAAGAAAATTATTTTACAGCAAGATAGATCAACCTGTTTCCTAGTTACTATAACTAATTTGAAATTTTCTCACAACGACCACAAACTAAAGAAACTTTTGATAGATGTCAGTTTAATATGTTTCCAAGATATCACGTTTAGCGAAAAGAATCACGCGCATCGATTGAGACAATTCACATGAGAGTTTTTCAGCAACCGATGTTTTGTTAATATTTGGGGTAATAAGAACTGGTGGTTATCTTAGTATGGCCACATAGACTGTTGGCCTGGAGGACACGGGTCAAGAGAACCAAGAGACTTATTCAGAGAAGGTGAAAGGGAACCAGGCTGGCCACCATCGAGCTGCTAATTTGTATCTACACGAGACTCGGTAATAAACAAGTGGTTTTAATATGATCCCCTACTCGAAATTCATCAATATTAGAGATTCTGCGGGAATTTTAGCGCTGTTCGACTAAGCTCGTTGAAAAAATATGTATTTCGGCCATAGTTATAACAAATTTTTTCACATTTTTTGGATTGCCTGTCGAAATAAATGCCATTAATATGGTCTTAATATATATTTTCTGAACCGCATCTTCGAACAGAGTCGAATTATACCAAAAGTTGCGCATTATTTTAAATCTGGCGAAAGTTGGGCTGGGCAAATCCCAGGAAAGATCCTAAAAATTAAATCACATTCCTGGCCGCTAGATGATCAAAAAGAATGGCAAAAAAGGATAAGTCCTACCCCGAATACTTATAGGAAACTTGGAAAGGTGACGAACATATTTCAATTCCATGCACATTTATGTATATTGATGTGTAAGTCAGCTTTAAAACTAATAAAGTTTAAAATCGTGGATTACTAAATAGGTATACTGATAAAGCTTATTGCTTAGTTATAACTATAGTATGTTTTCATTGCGTATGCGTGTACAACTATGTATGTATGAGGGAGAGTGGTTCTCTTTCCTGATAACCATCCCCCTCACAATCGCCTCATCGTGTTATTTTAATATGTTTACGTCGCTCAAGCGGTGATCGTACTGTTCGTTTCCCAGCGACTTCTCTCTCCCTCTGTCTGGTGTTGTACTCGGTAATCTCGTGTTTTGGCGTTTATTTCTTAGGGTTGTTGGTAAGATCACACAATACTTTTCGGGGGTAATTACAGCGCGCGTTTCGTAATTACTGGGCGGCTCTACAACATTTGTTATCAGTACAGTAAA
This sequence comes from Trileptium ribeirensis, assembly GCA_030248225.1. Lineage (NCBI taxonomy): Eukaryota > Metazoa > Nematoda > Enoplea > Enoplida > Thoracostomopsidae > Trileptium > Trileptium ribeirensis. Next base: position 11,321 of record JASANE010022993.1, read on the forward strand.
CTTAGCGCAGCCTTTTATTGTATTTTGCCGCCGTTGTCGTGCTGCGATTTGCGTTATCGTCTTATTATTTTAAATTGTACCGTATTATTCTCGAGTCATCGGTTTGCAAAATTCAAAGTTGCAATACTACTGCAACGTTCGATAAATAATGGGATTGTGGGGAGTATATTTCATTGTGTTTTGCATGACACAGCTACGGTCTTACGCTCGGCGGTCTCAGCGGGTCTTGTTTCCGACTCGTCCCTACCCCCGGTTCAGGGTGAGTGTGACGGGTGCCGTAAGCGCACACTTCGGGTCTTCGCAGGTACGCCTTGGCCGGGTGGTGCCGCCTCTTACCCGCTTCCTTGATACCCTGGACCATGGCAGGGGAAGCCCCTTCCGCTGGGTAAGCGGGGCGGTAACAACTTTTGCCCAAGGCTGTGGGGATACTTAGCGTGGGGGGCTTGGCGCTCGTGGTGGCGTCAGGTTTTGTTCACATAAGCATTCTTAGCGTTTTATTTTTTGACCCGTAACGTCGCTGTTTTTGTATTTTTGCTTATTGTAACCGGGGGTATCTTCTGCACAACGCTGTAGCGTTGTCATTGTTACCCGTGCTTTTGAAGTGCTGGTTTTGATTTAACCATGGCCTCTCTCAGCAACCTTAAAGGGTCGTTAGCTAAAATTCATACGGCTCGAACATAGGGAGTATTTAACTTAGTCAATCAGTTTTATTTATATCAACGCAAGCTCTACGACATTTTACTATGTTTTTGGTAATTTAGGCCTGGCTACATCTCGGTATTTTAATTTAAAATCCTCGTTATCTTACGAGGGTGGCTGAACTCATCCAAATCTAACTTGTGCGACTTCGGGGCTCCACTAAACTGTCTTGTCCTGGGCCATACATCTTGGCCTGTTATCTTTATTACTTTCGTAAATGCACCGAAATTTTAACAACACCATTTCTGTAAAAGATTATGGTTATCAGTTTCACAACACTAAATCTCATTGGCTTTGTTCGTCTACTACGCCGAGTTTGCTTTAATTTGTTAACAGTACGTCGGTTGTGATTGGTTTTGAGTAACGACGATGACTGGCGTTTGTTTCGGAGTATAAAACGGACCGTGCGCTCTGCTCGAGCAGCTCAGTACGGTTTCGCCTCGGTCGTCTGACGGTGTTTTATTTTAACTCTGCTCTCGCCTCTGCTTTTACGAATTATTGCTAACTCTACTCCTTGGTTATCACCTTCAGTGTTTTCGACCCACATTAAGTTTCGCTTTTGACTTGGGCTATTGGATCTCTCCGCGGTGTGTACCATTTGGCGTTTTCTGGTTGTCCCCTGTGTACAATGACTTCAAAATTAGCGCTGCGGCGTGACCCTCTCAACTGTCAAAGTTTCTCTGCTCTTTGTGTTCCTTGCCCTTGCCGTACTGGGCTCCTGGTTTCCGCTCTAATTTAGAGTGGACCGTAGCATGAGTGGTTGTCAATATCTTTTGTGTGTAATCATGTCACCGCGAGAAGTATATGTATTGATAGGGCTCTTATTTATTGTTAAAAAAGTCTCTAAGCTCGCGTTGTGGAACTTGTATTAGCCCAAGCCTTCGCAATCAACGGGCTCAAGTCGATTTTGAGCACCCTGGTAATCACAATGTTCTCCGCTTGCTGCTTGGCTGCCGTTTTTAGCTCACGCACTTCCGGTTTTCTTTTCACTTGTGTTTTCTGAATCAAAAGCAAACTCGTTTCTTTCTACTGAGATAAATTCTCGTCGGACCCTCGCGTCCGGATTTTCTGGTTCTGCGTAAAACTCTAAAGTGTTTCGGATACATCCGTTTTGGCTCTGGCGTTTCCGTGGCAGCAGTAAAAAGTTTCCCCAAGGTATCGTTAATCGTGTTTTTTGCTATGTGGCTACCATAGCGCGTGTTTCTTCTGGCGGAGCACCAATCGTGCTTCAAAAGTTTTAATTCACATATTAACTGATCGGCGTACCGGAACTCGGACTAACCATATTATGTTGTATCATATCATTGTTGTAAGTGTGCATTTAGATCGCTTATACAATAAGTCCCGTTTTGGGCACGTTTGGTGTATCATAGTATCATGTACGCATTTATCAATTGTATGGCTTAATCCAACATTATGAGTAAACGAAATTTTTAATTAGTCTTCGTATTAATTCTCTATCAGCAATAAGTTCACGGCTTTTTGGTAACTATTAAAGTTCCGACTTAACAGCACTCGTAGCGACGAGTGGCCTAAATGTTTCAATCGCTCGCTAAAGTATTAGTCCAGCCGAAACACTTCCGCAAAGGTGTACGGCTTTGTAGGTTGTCATCGGTGCGCAGGCCTGTACCACAATCCTCATTCGGTGTTAGCGCCTAAACCTAGGAATATAATTTTACCGGCTGGACACGGACTTTTCTTTATTTCTCTAAACGTATCTAGCAAGATCTAAATCGACGTCGGTAGGTAGGTTCCCACTGTCCTAAGCTTAGGCGAGGGACCCCTGGAGTGCCTTATATTCTCTGTAGGAATGTCGATAATCACCATCGGTTTTCACTTATCGTCCCGTACACCGATTTTTTGAGAGAAAATATTTTAGTCCGTTTGGTGCATATGATCCTAACTCTTTCGCAGGGGGCATATGAAAACTACCTATTTCGGCCCACCGGGTTTCAAACGGGATCAGTTGTCCAGGGGGATTTCATCATTCCAGTAGACACAAATGCAGGTTGGCGGGCCCCACCCTCATAAACACTAGGGCTCAAGGTAGGCAGCCGCTCTCTTTCGCAGGAATGGGGATAGGGCAAATGAGCCTTTCCGTTGCCTCCC
>JASANE010022994.1:0-22212 GCA_030248225.1 Trileptium ribeirensis
CCCCCCCCCCCCACGGAATCGCCGCCCATGCAAATTATAGGTACAGCTGCTGCTAAATAGGACAACACTTCTTTATAATATAGAATTATGTAGATCTATGCACGATTATTGAATCTACACCCGAAACTGCGTTTAATTGAGGGAATATTGCGTCATAAAACAAAGAATCATTATATAGAAATTTTAACTACAGCTGTTGCTAAATGGGACAACACTACTTCATAATATAGAATTATTTTGGATTTATATGAGATTATAGAAACTGTAACTAAAACTGTTACTAACTGAGAAAATATTTAGCCAAAATATGCAATTCTTACTAAACGCACTGATATTACCTTAAAAAGAAGTGTTCAAGCGCGTTCAATAAACATCTGACAGGTTTTGCCAGATTTAAATATTAAAACTCTATATCGCATCAGCAATCGATTTTGAGATTATGAATTATCACTTGACAAAAGTACAAACCCAGGCATACACACCTAAAGTTAATGCACGAACATGTTTGCTGCTTATTTCCTACTCGATCGGTTCTAGCTAAGCCTGCTGCATCGTACTAAGTCACAAAGTTTTAATTTGGTTCAGCATTTTATAAGCACTATAACTATTTAAAGAAGAACTTCCGTGCTGCTTATTTGGATCAAAAGATTATTCATTTGTGCGACTGTAGTAAAATTGAATATTTGAAGAGGCAATGACACACATATAAACTGTGCTTACTTTTACATGTCTATTTAAAAACTATATAAACAGCGGGTAGCCAGAATATTATTGCTGGTGTGAGGGGGCATTCCTACATTACAGGTGTTCACTCGATTGGATGGTTATAGTTTGAAAAATGTTCTTTTTGCAGTTTTACACTGGGAAGCACCAACCGAAAGTTGAAGGATAGTTCCAAGTGCCCCCTGGTAACACACATCTAGGTTTAACTAATGTCTTACGTCTGCCCCAAGTGCGCACCCGTGGTCACACACATATATCTACGTTTCACTAATGCCGTACGCCGGCTCCAGGTGACCACAAGTGGTAACACACATGCATCTAATTTTACTAATGTCTTACGTCGGCCCCAGGTGCCCACCCGCGGCGACACACATGTGTCTAGGTTTCATTGATGCTCTACGTCGGCTACAAGTAAATACCGTGGCAACACACATGTGTATGGGTTACTAATGCTTTACGTCGGACCCAACTGCCCACCCGTGGAAACACAAATATATCTAAGTGTCGCTAATGCTTTACGTCGGCTCCAGGTGACCGCACGTGTTGACACACATGTATCTAGGTTTCACTAACGCCTTATGTATGTTACCGGAACCCAGGGTTGGTTATTTTCATTATACCCCAGCCTGAATTTGATCAATTTTGAACATACATTGCTGATTTTGGTACCAATCGATTCAGCTCTATGAGGCGGTTCAGAAAATACTCATTTTACCCATATCCCTGAAAGTATTTTTTCAATTTTTTAAGGTCCCAGTAATCCCCTTGGGTCCCAAAATTATTTTCTTCGGAATATGGTCATGTTTGGTACCATTCGACTCGACTTGATGAGAGAAATCTATTGGTGTGTAGTATATTAACGTCTACGCCACCGTTAGAAAGTTATGAGGGTCCAAGAAACCCTGAGGGGCGAAAATAAAATGCAGGCCATGCCGTTATCGATATTCTAAGCCTAAGCATTAGTCTTAGCCAAAGCTAAAGTCCTTATATGAGACATACACAAAGCCTAAGCCTAAGTGGGGGCTGCCACCGCCCGAACCCCGTGCTCTAAGCTGTTCCTTTTTCTAACGTTATAACGTACCGTCCTCAGGATTATAGGAGAGGATCCTAATGTGAATCACCTTTTGACGCAAAAGTTTTTCGATACAAAAACTACTTCTTTAGAGAAACCGTTCTCGAAAATTAAAAATCCTGCTGACTCAAAAGTTGACACCCACAATGCCTATACTTTTTTCTTTAACTGTGTGAAATTTTTTAGTAATCGGAGCATTTTTGAAAATATAATGGGGTCAGTTGCATGAAAGATCCAAATTTGACCCACATTAGAGCCATGTTCCAAATGTGGATCACACTGCTCCCAAAGTGGATCGGAAGGATCCTATTCTGAATCACGTATTGGCATGCCCGGCATGACCCATAAGAACATAACAAGATATATATAATGACAAATATTTCAACATAAGAAAATATATATCAATTTTTCAATCAAATGAAACGAAATATGTGTTTTTAACGCTGGTGTAAAATATTTTCGCCGAAGTTCATATTTTCCACATGCATCTTTGGCAAAAGAAACTCGCTTCGTGAAGACGCCTTCGTGCTGCCAGTTGTCGCAGGCCAAACTTTGAATCCATAAACAAATTCCCGAACGCGCGATATATTTTGAGCCTTGTGCAAGCTTAAATTATTCCGTTCCTTAAATCTATGTCACCACTTTTTGCCAGCCAATTCACCGCGGAAGACGTTAGCGTGGTTATACTGACAATGCTTAAAAGCTAGGTCGATATAGCGGACTTTGTTAGACGGTCTCCACTCGCTAAGTTCAAGCATATTACATCCTTAAGCTCTTGCTAGTGCGTTAAACAGATTACATTTGCGGCCAATGACTTTTTGTCGTACTGTGCCCAGGTAACGACGTCGTAGACTGTTATGCGGCATATTATAGGACTTGGCATGTTCTCGTAAGCCGTGCTGAGCTTAAACAAAATTAGCTGACATAAGTCTGATGGTAGGTAATAGGAGGCAGGGAAACAGTAGTCAGGATTGTAGGAGCGCGAACCTTAAATTAATTCACTATTAGGCAAAAATGTGCTAACAAATCAAGCAGTGTCGGAACAAAATTTTTTACTAACACACTTTATTTGAGCTAAGATAGTTTTCAGCTAGAAATAGTTTGCATATGCCGCTTTCACCCGTACAAAGGTGCAATTAAAATTCCGAAATTCGATGCCTGGTGCCGGCTTTAGTTTGTCAAAAATTGCTCGATGCACAAATTTTCTGTCGTTAAAAATTAAAGTCCATATTCTAGCGAATGCCAACAATAATTCATCATTACCAAAACATGTAAATGGTTTTTCACCAATCAATAAGTGGTTTATACAACCAAAACTCCAAAAATTAGTTTTTAATGCTAAAGAGCATAAAGGTCTAGACGTAGAACTTCCGTTCCAAATGAATGGTACAACTAGAGGCCAACACTTATCTAATAAAAAAGTTTATCCTAATCTGTGCACCCGTTAATGAGTTATGCCTGTCAAAATATTGGGCATTTTTTCAAGAATTTCAACGTACAAAAATACGGAAATTTCCAAGAATTTCACCCGACAAGGACAACAGATTTGGGAATAAAATTTCCAGTAATATCTAAAACGAATGCGAGTTATAATAGTTACCAACTAAGTGCAAAAAAGGATTGTATACAGTATGGCCGAAGCTATAAGGTGTTTGGTCAAAAATTGTTACAACTTGTTTCGGCAATGATATCAAAGATTCTTAAGCAGCATCAAATATACAGCAGGTTTTCGAACAACTGTTAGTTAATTTTGCTTTGATTTAGCTATTTCTGGCATTTAAAGGTAAATTTTGTACATTTTGGCAGCGATATGATTACTGGGTGTAGGAGTTAAGTCTTCTAAAGGGACTTTCCAGAAAGCCGGAGGGCCGCCCACTTTCCTACAATTGCGTCCAGGTGTTGAACGATTTACAAGGGTTATATGTGAGTAAACTTAAAATGACCCCGTTGGCCATCCTATTTTGCCAAAGCCGATGCGGAATCGGAAACCATTGTTACTTCAACAAACAGGGAATTTGGCACACTTTTTCGTTAACCAAAATTCGTCAAAGAGGAATCCAACTGCCAGAAATTACTGTCTCGGAACAGAATTTTGGTGATTTTTATGAGTAGAAAACGGTTCACTACTACTTAGAACATTGATGCGTAAGCAAACTTAAGGTGACCCCGCCACCCATCCTATTTTGTCATTGCTGATATCGAATCACTTAAGGTGACCCCTTGTTACAGAACACAGCCTTAATTTCGTTCGATTTTTCGATAACCGAAAATTGGAAAAATCAACTTCAAGCGCCAGAAATTAGACCTTGTGTTCGAACAGAATTTTGGCGAATTCAGTTTGCAGAAATTCTGTTTCCTAATACAATATCTTTAATAAATTTAAATTTAACAATACAAAATTATGTTTTCAACAATTCGTGGATTTCAATAACGAATTTGCGAACCAAAAATTACCCATTTCATACCACCTTATTGCTGTTCTTAAATGGCTTTTACTACATTATGCTATCACAAAGAAGCTTTCTGTTACAAAAAATATTTCAATTTTAAAAATAGGATGGCAGGCGGGTCATTTTTAAGTTTTGTCGCGTATTATACCTTTTATTTCAATACACTATTTACTGATCCACATCAGGAAAACATACCTGATCAACTTTAGGAACCTGATCCACTTTAAGGAAAGCACTGATTCACATTAGGGAGTTTTTGGTTCACTTTCAGGTCCTCTCATTTATCCCAAAATATTTCACTTAGACCTCAATTTTCGCAAAAATGGATTGTTTCATGTTGTAGACAAGACAATAAGCTTTATTTTTTGCTAAAAAGTGATATAATCGATCAACTATTACAATAATTCAGTGAAGCATATAAAAACTTACCTATACACTAACGATATCTTTTGACGCACTTGTAGTTTAGCAAAGTTAAAACAAAACTTATCAAGGCAAGAAAAAATAAACCGGCAAGCAAGCTGTAGAACAACGAGACCTATCGAATAATATAAAAAAGACGATCAATCTTGATGTATTCGTCTTCCACGTCACTGTATAGAAGCGTTTGATCCACGTTAGGGGGCGATTCACATTACGGTCCTCTCCTATACTTGGCGCTCATAACTTTCTAACGGTAGCGTAGATATCAATATACTACACTCCAGTAGATTTCTCTCATCGAGCCGAGTCGAACGGTATTAAACATGACCATATTCCGAAGAAAAAATTTTTAGTTTTCCATGGGAATCTTAAAAATCGAAAAAAATTCAGACATATGGGTAAAACGAGTATTTTGTGGGCCGCCACATGGAGCTGAATCGATTGGTACCAAAATCAACTCTGTATCTTCAAAATTGATCAAATTCAGGCTTTGGTATAATAGATAAGAACCCCAGGATTTTTTCCTGATGTGTTTGAATGACAAACCATAATCCAATCCTCTACTCTGAGCCATTACACCTAAATGCAAGCACATTACTAAAACTGCTGTGAAGTACTTCACTAAGAATATATATTCGCAGCTTAAGAAAATAATAAAAGAGTTCTCGCAAGCTAAACGCCTGAGGAAAAAATAACTAGCAACTGTAATATAAATTTAAAATTTTTACAAATTGTGATTTTCTGATGTGATTTTTCCGTCATCAACAGAAAATATAAAGAATATTGCCGTTCTTAAAATTATATTCAAGCGAATTTTTGTCGTTAAACAACATCTGAAGATAAAAATGCTTAAATAACAATAGAATCTATCAATGGAGATCTGAATTTCTGCGAATATATTATGCATCAAACAATCGAACGACAAGCAGTAAAAATAAATGTGAAATTTTTAATACAAATGAAATTTGTAAAACCTGATTTTCAATTTTCATAGTATTGAATTAGTGAAATCAGGATTTTGGGCATTTTATATAATAATTGATATTGACGATGTAACATAGTCTCTTGGTCTAAATGAAAAAAATAATCTAAATTTTCGGATAATTCAATACGAAACTAATTTAGGCGCTTAGGTCAAAGTAAAAACCCCTTATTGAGGATTGATACTTGAGTTCGTCTTGCAAATCTAAAATTTAGTTTATTATTAGCTGTGCGCCACCCGCGATCGTGTTTTGCCGTAAAAAGCAAGAATGTTGCAAGACTAAACAATCAAAAATGATCAGGTTATTAAACACAAAGAGAAACGTACATCACGGTGATACATTAAGCCCGTCAAATTCATTTGATATGAGAGAAAACTTGTATTCCTTGTGTTCCCGGATTAGTTACTGACCAACTTCCTAAGCTCAAAGTCTGTTAAAAATTGGTTAATGTCAAATAATTCCACCATATCCAGAGTTTTACAACTTAGCCGATCACGTGAACGTTTCCCTCGAGGGTGATGGTGTAAATCGTTATTCTAACTAAAGCTAAGTAATGCCTAGGTCAGAGCCTGAGTTAAGACTGGGCTCACAGGTGAAGATCAATTTTTTGTGTCAAGGTATTCAAATCGATCCCATGTCATAGGAAAATAATTTGAAATGATCGAAGGTTTTAAATCTTGGCTCTGTGCGAGGTATTGCCAAAGCCTAACTTAGACTGGGCTCACAATTATTGAAAAACAACTTTTCGTGCCAAGGTGTTTAAATCGATCTCACGTCACAGGAATTAAATGCGTTACCGAATCAAATGTGCAAACAAAAGGAAGTTGTTTCGATGGAATATTCAAGCTAAACAATTTTATTAGGCACGTTTTGTGATGAAACCGCTTTAAGCGGCCTTGAACGAACAAATGAATAGCTCAGCTGAATAATAAGCAAAAGCAATACTTGACGAAATTATTTCCTGCGATATTTTATTGCTTCATCAAATCCGAATTTCGAAACTAAATTGATGGTGATACCGATAAATATTTCATACGATATTAATATTCAAAGGAACCCGACATTTTCATTCAATATATAAACTTTTTGAAACGAATCGATTTTATTGTAAGACGTTATATTTTATTGAGTATTTTATTTCATTAAATCTATTTAAATTTATTGCATAAATATTACAATAAATCGCTGAATATCGCATAAAAATAAGAATTAATCCGATGACATACTGAAATTTTCTGAAAAATTGACAAAAATTTGGGAAGGTTTGGAATGAAAATGATAAAAATTGGGGAAAATTTTAGCCTAAAACTGAGGAAATTTCGCAAAAATTGGACAATTTTTAGAAAAATTGGAGGAAATTACGCGTTTTTAAAATGTGCAAACATTCAGACCCCCTCCCAAGTTACACACGCTCACAGATCTCTCCCTCGCCAGGATCATCTACCCCCGAGTCTGATGGACCCTGGACACTTATATTTATATTATAAAATTTGCAAACATTTAGACCCCCTCCCAAGGTATACACGCTCACAGACCTCTCCCTCGCCAGGGTCATCTACCTCCGAGTCTGATGGACCCTGGACACTTATATTTATATTATAAAATTTGCAAACATTCAGACCCCCTCCCAAGGTACACACGCTCACAGACCTCTCCCTCGCCAGGATCATCTACCCCCGAGTCTGATGGACTGTGGACACTTATATTTATATTATAAAATTTGCAAACATTCAGACCCCTCCAAGGTACACACGCTCACAGACCTCTCCCTCGCCAGGATCATCTACCCCCGAGTCTGATGGACCGTGAACACTTATATTTATATTATAAAATTTGCAAACATTCAGACCCCCTCCCAAGGTACACACGCTCACAGACCTCTCCCTCGCCAGGATCATCTACCCCCGAGTCTGATGGACCCTGGACACTTATATTTATGTTATAAAATTTGCAAACATTCAGACCCCCTCCCAAGGTACACACGCTCACAGACCTCTCCCTCGCCAGGATCATCTACCCTCCAGTCTGATGGACCCTGGACACTTATATTTATATTATAAAATTTGCAAACATTCAGACCCCCTCCCAAGGTACACACGCTCACAGACCTGTCCCTCGCCAGGACCATCTTCCCCCGAGTCTGATGGACCGTGGACACTTATATTTATATTATAAAATTTGCAAACATTCAGACCCCCTCCCAAGGTACACACGCTCACAGACCTCTCCCTCGCCAGGATCATCTACCCCCGAGTCTGATGGACCGTGGACACTTATATTTATATTATAAAATTTGCAAACATTCAGACCCCCTCCCAAGGTACACACGCTCACAGACCTCTCCCTCGCCAGGATCATCTACCCCCGACTCTGATGGACCATGGACACTTATATTTATATTATAAAATTTGCAAACATTCAGACCCTCTCCCAAGGTACACACGCTCACAGACCTCTCCCTCGCCAGGATCATCTACCCCCGAGTCTGATGGACCCTGGACACTTATATTTATATTATAAAATTTGCAAACATTCAGACCCCCTCCCAAGGTACACACGCTCACAGATCTCTCCCTCGCCAGGATCATCTACGCTCGAGTTTGGTGGATCCTGGACACTTATATTTATATTATATCTAATAAACCCTACACATGGAATAATGTACAAACCTCGGATTCTTAACACAAGGAGGTTACCCTCAAAACTAGCTCTGAAGCCACTTGATCACAACATAAATCGCAGGAGTGGGAAATCGTCCTTACCCCTAAAGAATTACCCGATACTACGCAATTAATTTTAATATATGGAGTTAGTGAATCAACAAACAAAATATATTTTATTATAAATCAAGTTAAAACTTTTTTGATCATAACTGCTGAAATAGTATATATCTCATTAAGAATATTTATTCGAATCATAAAAGGAAATACCGTTCTCGCAAGCTAAATGCCTGAGGACAAAATCAAAAACATATAATCTATAGCCTATATCTTAAATCTATAGCCGTTTAATAGTTCCTTCCTTAAGTTGACAAAATAGTTGTACTATTAGCGATTCATCAGGATCTGTAGAAATACACAGATGTACACATTTCAAATGATCACGATTGCTACGACGGGACCACAACGCACACTTGAGGGTATAAAAATAAAGCAATACAAATCCGTTTATATCATCATTTATTAAATAAAGAAACTCTAACAGTTGCTAATATTGAGAGATTTATGGTTTCAGGAAAAACAAATGTCTTGATGAAATAATATGTGGGTGCATACAAAGGCTAGGTTCCCGGTATTTCAAAGCATGGCGTTCACTTTGGAGTGTCGGGTAATTTATAAACACAGAAAAACCATTTATTTTACTGTAAGGGTTCCCGACGTCGTATTTTGTGGGAATTTCGATCACACCTGCCACAAAGGAATGCTCGCCGGTTTGCTAGCTCCAGCAAAAATTAAGTTTAATCCAGCTCAGAAATTTTTTCTTCCTACTGTTAAATCGCCAGTTGATATAAGAAACTGATATTATTCTCAATGCGTATTGCTAAATTCACATTTTTAAGCTATGTGTTTGATAAATTAAAAACAATCCTGTTTATAAATTGTTACCAATATAAAAGAAAAATGTAACAGCAACTTTTCCGAAACAATTTTAACGCTTTCCATTAAAAGCTAAATTATAATTCTCTTTAGATTTATTCATTCCTGTTTGATCTAAAAGCTTGTCAATTTTATGACATCTGACAAAATTTAGCACAACGGGTTTATGCCCCTTGAAAAAAATTCCAAATCACAAGGAGAAGCCAGAAACCCATAAGAGTTACTGCAGTAAAATTTACTTGCAACAACAACTACAGCTTGGATTAAGAATTTATGCCTGTAGTCGAGAGATCGGCGTAACGGGGGTTGCTCTGGCGTTAAGGCCGTCATAGCGAGCCCGAAACTGAGGCAACGGTGTACTAGTCCTCGTTACTGGTCAGTACTTCATGCTTTATAAAGCATAGTGATTTGAGTCATATGTTCAACTTTAACGTCCATTCTCAACTGATCTGAGCTTCATTAGATCAGTCCTTGTTATTATTTGGGAATCTACATTTGAAATTAACCTACAAATTTGCCATTCATCTATTGAAATCCGTATATAAATAGCGTAAGTAAATATTTTCGTCACAGGGCCATACAAAATCTATCGTCCTTCAGTAACTAAATCGTTGATTACCATTCGTTTCCTAACAATTTATATTTCATTGAGATATATTGGTTTCTGATTTTAGCACGACTACCAATGCTTCAGCGCTTGGGTGCAACCCGATCGAAAACATATAGAGCGGTGTGATCACGTATGATCTGTCCTAAGCTCTACACTCAGATCCGGTACATAGATAATAGTGACTACGCTGTAACTGACTAAAAATTACATTTAAATTTCTCAAGACAGGTGTCTTGCAACGATTGAGCTTCGTTTCACACAGAACTAGTACGTGTATATATATTAATATATATATATATATACATCTATACATATTCAAGATTCGTCGACCTAGCGAAGAGGCGGTACATAATTAAATAATTATATAAATATAAAAATATAATTAAGTTTGCGCAGAGTTAATTATAGAATGCAGTCGAAACTTGATCAATCATATTACAATTTAATATACAAATTTTGCAGCAAGCATTTTCTTATTAAAATGTAAATTATGAACTCTTTGGTCAATATTAAAAACAGCAACCACATAAAACTGAGCGTGGGTACCGGAAATAATGCTGCTTGACATAATTAAAATCGGGCGTATTTGATGTAAATCAAAATGCCGGCTGTAAACAGCTGGGCTTGGCTTACCTCCCTTTCTCCAACACTTTTCGGCCCTTATACGAGTTCCAAAGTGTGGTATCTTTATAACTACAAGTGACGTGCTCGCAATCGGTCATTCTCGCACGTATGCTACTCAATTTAGCGATCCCGGAGAGATCAAAGGATGTGTAAGTAAGTCCGGAGATTTGGTAACCTGTTTTAAAACAACATCTGTAGTGTGAAACGGTTTAGAGGTATTTCCTTGATGCGTAAGCAGTGCTAACAGGTTCACACTATACAATGAAAATGAATAATGGCAAGCAACCCGCCCGTGAACTAGCGGATCGATTCTCAAATATTTTGACCTCACAAAACCGTTTGTTCAAGTTTAAATACAGAGTTACGACGTGAGATCAGTAATCTCTAAAATGATAATATATACGCCCAGATAGACGTAGTGTGGTCACATGATACGAAGCTGTGAGAATTGCGTAGAATAATTAATAATTTAGTTGTTTTCGCAAGTATATATACTAATATTAAACAGAAAATTTGTAATTTTACCGTTTACTAGGCATTATTAAAAAAAATTAAATGGATATAATGATGCCTAAACAAGTTACAGGTGTGTAAATTTCTGACTATAATCTTGTTTGATTAATATAATAGGTACTTATCATAGTAATGTTTAACGTCACACTTTAGTTCTCATTACACATCACGTCATTTCGTATAAATATTTGCGTGACATTCGATTTTGTAGTTCAATTTGAATAGGAACGATTTTCAATTATTTCTTATTAACGGCCCACCAGTTATAACTTTAGATAGTTTCCGACAAGCTGAATGCAATTGCTACGCGAAATAGCTTTAAAATAATTTGGAGATCAGATAATACGTTGCGCGCGAAGTGCATACTGGAATAAAAAACTTGTAAATACAATTGCCATCATGGTACCGTATTGTGTTTATAATCATACATGCTCGAGGTCTGAGGTTTCGGGAGGGTGCGGATCATCCTTGGACCTCCCAGAGGGTCAGCCGGTGGGCGAGGGGGGGCAGGGTTATGGCGCTACCAGGGCGTAGCTACAATACCTGTCAGAAGGGGTCGGTGCCTCAGTGGGATAATTCCCCTACTCCCCTTGGTTTACAATAGCCCCTCAGAAAGCTATATACTATATTGAGCTATATACTATATACATGCATTATATACATTATATTACATACATTATATACATTATATGCATTATATATATACATTGTTTATTTTACTACATGTCCTTCGACATCCATTATAATCGTCGTTGTAATATATTATTTAAGGCATATAATTAACAAACATTTAGTATATGAGTTTTGGGAAGCTTTTGTTCCGTTCGTTTCAAGAAATCATGTGTACTACACAAGACCTGTATTAAGCTTGCAGCATAAATCCATTATGGCAACAAGAGATTATGTGTGTCGAGAAGAATGAGACGATTACCTCATATCTTCGTGTACCTAATACAAGTATCACGAGTTTCATATTTTCGTAAACCCAATTACAACATTCTAATGCGGCGTTTACGTTACAAGTTGCCCGCTATGTGGAAATTTTGTCCACGTACAGCCTCTTTTAACACCATTAACGGTATAGTGTACAGAATACCAACACTGTATTCCAAGCAATTTTGTATGGTGTTTCAGACGCCATCAACATTTATGTATGGTGTTATGGACACCATAAACTTCTAGCTAACGGTGATAAAAGTCCTTTGGGAAGACGTCTTGATGTTTTTTCGTTGTATGGAGTTTATACAGTGAAACTTATCCCCGCTTTTCCTGTGCTAAGGCTTAAACGGCATGGTTTATGGTACCCAATCAGTTAGGGTAAATGATTCGAAATTTCAGTTAGCTAGTTTTTCCGCCTTTTTTTAAATAACTATTCAAACATGTGTCGAAAACACCATAGTGTAATACACATAATGTCAGCGACACCATGACTTGTGCTGAATTGTATATCCTTCCTAATACCATGCACTATGGTATGGTCATGGCCACACGTGGACAAATCTTCCACACGGCGGGCGTTTTATAACGTAAATGCCGCATAACTAAAAACAACAATGGACGGCGATAATATGAAATGAAATGCATTTTGACAACCAAATAAATAAATAAATGCACTAACTATATGAATACCAAATATTTAGGACTATAGTCCGAGGTTTTTACACTTAATTTCTCATGACGTCGATAAAACAAACGGGTCTTTAAAACATGGTGTAGGATCTTTCCCCAATTTAAGCGCATGCTTTTCCTACATATTTTGGAAAATAATCCCTGTAATCTTGGAAATAATATATCCCAAGATTTCTTGGACCAAACATGCCATACAAATATAATTCCTAAATATAAACACCAATAAGTATTAAATTTTTGTAGCTAAACTAAAAAATCTGTTGCTGAACTTTAATATTCATAATTTTACGATAATTAAGTGATTCCCAAATCCGTGGGATAATTATTCCCATCCAGCTAATTTCCGATTAAGTGATTCCCAAATCCGTGGAATAATTATTCCCATCCAGCCAATTTCCGATTAAGTGATTCTCAAATCCGTGGGAAAATTATCCCCATCTAGCTAATTTCCTGATTAAGTGATTACCAAATACGTGGGAAAATTATTCCCATCCAGCCAATTTCCGATTAAGTGATTCTCAAATCCGTGGGAAAATTATTCCCAGCTAGATGATTTCCGATTAAGTGATTCCCAAATACGTGGGAAAATTATTCCCAGCTAGATGATTTCCGATTAAGTGATTCCCAAATCCGCGGGATAATTAGTCCCATCCAGCTAATTTCCAATTAAGTGATTACCAAATCCGTGGGATAATTATTCCCATCCAACTAATTTCCGTTTAAGTAATTCCCAAATCCGTGGGAAAATTATCCCCATCTAGCTAATTTCTGATTAAGTGATTCCCAAATCCGTGAGAAATCATTTCCATCTAGCTAATTTCTGATTAAGTGATTCCCAAATCCGTGGGAAAATTATTCCCAGCTAGATGATTTCCGATTAAGTGATTCCCAAATCCGCGGGATAATTAGTCCCATCCAGCTAATTTCCAATTAATTGATTCCCAAATACATGCGAAAATTATTTCCATCCAGTTAATTTCCGATTAAGTGATTCCCAAATACGTGGGAAAATTATTCCAGCTAGATGATTTCCGATTAAGCGATTCCCAAATCCGCGGGATAATTAGTCCCATCCAGCTAATTTCCAATTAAGTGATTCCCAAATCCGTGGGATAATTATTCCCATCCAGCTAATTTCCGTTTAAGTGATTCCCAAATCCGTGGGAAAATTATTCCCAGCTAGATGATTTCCGATTAAGTGATTCCCAAATCCGCGGGATAATTAGTCCCATCCAGCTAATTTCCGATTAAGTGATTCCCAAATCCGCGGGATAATTAGTCCCATCCAGCTAATTTCCAATTAAGTGATTACCAAATCCGTGGGATAATTATTCCCATCCAACTAATTTCCGTTTAAGTGATTCCCAAATCCGTGGGAAAATTATCCCCATCTAGCTAATTTCTGATTAAGTGATTCCCAAATCCGTGAGAAATTATTTTCATCTAGCTAATTTCTGATTAAGTGATTCCCAAATCCGTGGGAAAATTATTCCCAGCTAGATGATTTCCGATTAAGTGATTCCCAAATCCGTGGGAAAATTATTCCCAACTAGATAATTTCCGGTTAAGTGATTTCCAAATCCGTAGGAAAATTATTCCCATCTAACTAATTCCCCAATTTTATTTTGTACTGTTGCATCAAAAATTTGGTACACAGCTCCACTAGGAAGTGTTTTCCAAAATGAAATTGGGTACTAAGAGTTAGAATTTACCTCTAGGCTAATATGTAAATTAGCAATCGGTACGACAACAATCAACAACAGTATCGAACCACAAGTTTATGACGAATTGTCGAATAGAGTATGACATTTCTGTCCATAACGTTATAAACGAGTCGTACATCACCCCATCCATTTCGGCATTACGCCTAGGTTGTGTGGAAGGTGGTTCATTATTTAGGGGGCTCATTATTGAAGGGGTTTATGGTACCATAGACAAAAATTTGTTCCGACCTCTTCCAGTGTTGGTCTTAAAACAGTTTTTGTCCATGGACCTCAAAATAAAGGAGATGATAACACTTCCACAAACCGAAGGAAGGCTAATGCTCGAAATAGATCGTGTTATGTTCAAAGGATTTATATAGTGATGCAAGAAGTGTCACCGTTGTATCAAATAGCCATTTCCAACAGGAACTATTTATAACAAGTGGTAGTCCTGTGCAAGCTACTGCCATAGCAACAATGATGCAAATTATGTATTGTGACACCACCTGCATAGCAAAGGTATGTTAGTGAATTGTGGTCACACTGATATAATACTACTTTAGATGTGAAAAGGGGCCGAAATTTTTCGGCCCGGCGGCGCCCATTGAAAAAGGAGGGCGGACAGGTCTGCAGATCCAACATTGCGGTCCCACCCGGCTCGGTCCGTTAGAAATCAAGGTGGGCCCAGCTGGGCAATCTTGAAATCGAGGTAGGACCCATCCGAAACTGCAACATTGTTGCGCGGCCCCGCCCATCACAAATCAGCGTCGGCCCGGCCTGTCCTGCTGGTGACCATAATTCTGACGTCTAGAATACAGTTAGGGATGTTTCCGGTTCTTCAGTACGCGTAATCCTGTGTCCGACTAGTAATGGTTACAACAGAAAATAGTATCGACATAACGTTACTTCAGCTTCCAAACTACCACTGGCAACAATGCATTGATCAGTATGGACGGCCACTGAGCTGATCTAATGAAGCGATATAAAAGAATAAATATCAAAGTGAAATGAGAACGAAAAATTTTTTAAAACAAACCCAAAGTTATCGAGCTATGCACAAAAATTAGTATATTCCAGCAGAACAGAAAAAATTTTGTACGTTGGCGCTGCAGAAAACATGCGTCATTTGAACTAATTCGTCGAAAAAAAATTAAAGACATATTACCTGGTTTTTATGTCTAAGTTCCAGGTAGTATTCTACACCAAATAATTGCCATGCACTTTTTTCGTAATCAGCTTATTTTTGAAACACAAAAGTCTGTATTGATTTGTTGTGGTGTATTTTGATAGGATATACCACAAAACATGCATCACTACATACATACATTGCATAATTTGAGGTTATAATTTTTGGGACCGGACAGTACCGGGAAACCTGGGCTGTTTCAGACAAGGGTCAGCCTGGACCATCCAGACTCGCAACTGCAACTTGTCGGTCCACCCCGGCCTGACACGTTGGAATTCGAGCTTGATGCAGAGCGCACCGGTGCGGCCGGGCCACGAGACGTAATTCTCACCTCTGTACGGTACAAGACATGGAGTACAAATTCTACCGATTCTGAAATGTTAACAACATTTTATTGTGGCCCAGATATTCTTAAGCTACTAAGTATTAGAACAAGTTTCCTTTTCGGTTTTGATAATTGTGATCAGGTAACATGATCATTTATATATTACTGCGATAAAAACACTGAACAATGACTGACTATTTTCTGCGAATTTTTTTAACCACGAGCAGTCTGTGTTAGATGGACCGTCGTCGATTGGTAGGCAGTTTAGTACTGCGATAAAAGCACTGGACAATGACTGACTATTTGTTTGTGAAAATTCTTTCATTTGGCAACATTCAGTTTGTGTGAGATAGACGTTCGTCGATTGGCAGGCAGTTTCAAAACAAAGCTTTGTAAAACTATCTCTGATCTGTTAACTCGTATTATTGAAATTCCAGTTTATAGTTTCATACTCATGTATTATCATTTCGTGCACCTATAAACATTGATTGGGCAATGTTGTAAATAGACTTTTGTCACAGCCGTCAGGCTTTGACATTGATTTCACCTTCTGTCAGAGTGTGCATTAAAGCTTTAATTGCACTGCACTTCACGTATCTGTTATAGTCATAAAAGCCTTTTCAGATCCGACCGCTCGAGTCTGCATGCCAGGCAAAAATGGCATGCAGCAAACGTCTCGGATTTGTTGACTACAATTGAGATGAAAACGTTTAGGAATTCCGAGAATTGATGACATCGAAAATTATATTATCAACTTTACCAGGTCTGAATTCATTTTTGCTATTTTATAGATAGCATATTCGCAAATGCTGAAGTCAAATAATTTGACATCTTTCAAAAACCATATATTATGCTGAACCGGCGTAAAGTTTATATTTAAATAATTATATGTAGCCCAGGAGATTAAATTATGTTGTTAATAGCAATATGACTGCCTTGACATTCTTCTTTTAAGAAGAAAACTTTTTCGTTTTCAAACGCAAGGTTCTTGACACATAGTATGTGTTTCCGACAGGGTAGCTTGTTTAATTTTGTTTCATTATAATAAAAGGTAAGACAACTATAACATACATAGATCAACAATATCTGTCAAACATTGTCACAGACCAGCCAAAACAAAAGAATTAATGAACAGTAGCTGAAAATATTTAATGTGCATCGAGAAACTCAATAACGCTAATCATTAAAATATAGAATATGCATCGATTGGCATAAAATCCGGAAAAGTTTCAGCTGTTCATGATCTAAATATTACATAACACCTAATTACTATTTTTTAACAGTACAACGTTTTATTTCACAATGCTATCCATGTATCATGAATGCATACAATGCTTACATCTAATACACCACTCTTACTAAAGCATCTAAGATTTGTCTCAAGTTTGTTCGTCGAAAAATGTTTGTAAGAAAATGTTACAGCAGCTAAATATCCCGTAAAGTAGCATATAAAATCTTCCTAGCCATTTGGTGATGAACCCAATACTGCAACATAGACCTTATGTATCACGAACCAGTCGGGTTTTGGGGCCTCCCGGAATCTCTGGTTTTGCTTGGAGCAAATCCAGTTCGTCGTTACTGTAAACTTCAGCTTGAAGCCGTTAAAGCGTTCTGTTCAGTATTGGCTTCGACAATGGATGGATGCCCAATAAAGCAGGCTTCCACAATGCCCAATAAACTGAAAATTTCCTAGCAACGCCCCTACTCTTTTTAGAAGGTAACATGATCACTATGTAATACCAACGTTGTTAATCATTACCAATAAAAGAACCTGTTTTTTTCACTAATGCATAAAATACTTGTCTCCGTTTAGGTATTTTATTTTTTGTATTGAATATGTATAACTATAAAAACTATTCCAAGATGCTTCGATACGCATATTTGTCTTTGTGCAATCAACAAGTTTGACCACACAACCCGAATGGCCGCATGCGAATAACGCTCTACGTTGGGAACAACGTAAAAACTATATTTAGACTTGGTGTCCTTAAGAGCCCTGGCAACACTGAATAAAGATACTCGTATCTAGTAGCCACACTGCTTTGGTTTTGTAGGATAAATATCCACAAAACACCGAGCAGCTGAAAATATTATAGGGACACAGCAGTGTTCCTACTATATGTGTTGTATCAATACTGATGCATTTTTAGCAAAGTTTCTGGGATTATTTGAAAAGATGTTGAAAAAATCCCTCGGCGAGATGCGGTGTCTCAGGGATTGCGGCGCAGCATCTCTGAGGTGGTGTACCTCGGAAAGTGAGCTTGTGTGGCGCCGTGCGAGGGGCGGGACCTCATGCCGCGTTGGCACGGCATTTCGGGGGTGCTATACATTGGGGGGAAGGGGGTGCCTTACTTTGGGGTGGCCGTGGGGTGGGGTGGGTGGGGCGAGGTGGGTACAGCTCCCGTGGGGGGGTGGCGTCTCGGGAAAGTGGGCAGGCGGTGCTTTGGAGTGACTAACATCACGAGACAGCGCCGCCGTACCTCGGGCGGGGTTCGGGCGGCACGTCGGGGGGAGCTCGATCTGGTGCTTGAGGAGGGAGAGTTGCGGCGCCTATTGGGGGGAGGGTTGCTGTATCTTGATAGACCTTCTGGACGGGCGGCACCTCAGGGGTGTGCGGCACCTCTGGGGTGCTTTTGGGAAGGGCTGGGGCGTCTCGGGGGGGGGGGTTGCGGCACCTCGGGTATGCTGTACCTTGCAGGAATGCGGAGCATCGGATGGTGGGGCGGGTGCGGGAACCTCGGGAAATGCGTCACCTCGGGGGTTACGGCGCCCCTAGGAGGGGGTGCAGCAGATCGTCGGGAGAGTGCGCAACTCGGGGGAGGGGTTCAGCGCAACGGCGGGGGGGAGGGTCGTGACGATTCGAAGGTCTGCAGCGTCTCAGGGTCGGGGTTGGGAAGGTGTGGTGGGGCGCCTTGGGGTGAGGGGTCCGCGTGGAAGTCTCGAGATCCCTCCACAGTGAAATCCAGGATACGCCACTGCCTTTTACTTTGATATGTTTGTTGTGCCTGGCAAAGGACCACATTTTTCAAGTTCTTGTTCGACTCAGTTCATCATGAACTGTAATTTGGTTTGAGTTGGTTAAGCTTTTCCGGTAACAAAGCTAGAATCAGCTCTCAGACTACCAAACAATAAAAGTTTGCGGTTCCCTAATATTTGAGAGAACATATGCAATCTGTTGTTTTTGTGTTATGGCAGACTATTTTGCCATAACATCTATTGCTATGATAACGTTTGTTGTTTTATAGAAGACTTTCTAAGAGCCGAACCAAGGTTTACCCGATATAGTAGACGCCACTCGGTCAAACATATCATTGGGTCCGCCTCGGCTCTTCAAATATCATGGAAGGCTTGGCCCTAGGGCTGAGAAAAGCTTAGAGCCCAAATTCCCAGTTATATTGAAGGTTCGTAATTATTTTTTCACATTACTGTCCATGGATTCCAAGGCGACACACAAAAACCTAAGTTTGGTTTTATCTAAAAATGATAAAAACTAACGACATACGATTCAACAAATATAATTTAACCCAGAATCTGAAGTTTATTATTTCGTAACAATGTTAAAGGATGCAGAATACAAGATAACCATGCTACGATGTAACATGTAAAATATATTTGGTTTTTCAGGTAAAATTTTGGAAACGAGGTTTCATAATTTAAGTTAATGTTCACTACGTGTTTTCGAAAGTCGTTTTAATGCTAATACTACTGTAGCACAGGTTTTTACAACTATAACCATTATAATAGTCACAAAAACATATGCCGACTGCCAAAATATTAGGGGCGTTAAGAGTCTTCTTTTATTTAGAAATTCTTAGTATAAATACACAAAATGGCAGTGGTTTGCCATTATCTGTACAGGGGTTTAAAGTATTTAACATATGCAATGTTTAACAGTACATTAGCCAATGTACTCTACGCATTGCAAAGCCTCCATATGTAAATCGAGCAAATCTTCGAACAAATACTGAAGAAATATTTACAGATATTAATATCGTAATAACAGTAAACTTCTCACACAGACCGTCCGACAATCCGTTGATTCGTCGACGTGCCGTTGAGCCGTCCGCTAGGCCTTAATATAACACACGCTGGCCGTCGCATAGCATTATTGGAGAGCCGTTATATGCCTCACTAATAGATAGTTATGTGGCATACAGAAATCTGGGAAAATAATTTGATTTGTGTGTATATAGTACATGTTCAAGGGCCTAGGTTCCAGGGGACTAGACAGGGTCCCCGTGGGAAGGGGTTCGCCTTCGATCTCCCCAGTCTCCAATGGGGATTAGCCAGTCGGCGGACGGGTGGGGGCGAGTGTGACGCCTATGTGTTCAGCACCGCCTGGAGGTAGGATGACGTGTGGCCTGTGTGAGAGTGTAGAATTACTTTGGAACGGCAAATCGCGCCGAGGAGGAAGGATCAGACCCCTCAGGGGCATAATACTTCCTACGAACAAGTATACTGTATAATATAGTGCTCAAAATAGTGTTGACAAAATTATTTTTCAGTTTCAAATTTTTATGTTAAAATTTGTTATACTTTTTATAAATTCGGTTTCTTTTGTTTTATATACACAGATATATAAAACAAATAAAACTAATTTGTATTGTGGGTGAGAAATTATGTCTGATGTCGGCATTTAGAAAAATTATCACACTTCAAAGTATATATTCAAGTCAGCTAAATGTTTTTCGTATAGTGAGCAAAACTGTGTCATACAGGTAGTCTCTAAAAAACGTAACACAATCACACTTTAACGCAAAGCTTGCATAATTATCAAAATATATTTTTTGAAAATCTAGTCGCTTTATTAAACTTTAGAAACTATATTGTGATATATCTCTTTGAGTACTATCCTCAAACTTTTCGTAGTCGGCATATGTATTTGTGGCAATTAAAACAGTTGGAGTTCTAAAATCATGTGTTACAGTGGTATTAGCATTAAAACGTATTTCGAAAACACATAGTGAACATTGATGTAAATTATTTTAAAACCCTGTTTCCGAAATTTTACATGAATAAACATATGTATTTAACATGTTACATCGCAGCATTTTCTTGTTAATATGGATTATGGTTCTACTAACAGTTAAGAACTCACAGTCACTCTCACACGCACCCGCTTGTTTTTGCAGCATAAAAATAGAGATATATTATTTTGGAATGAATTTTCGGACACGATACAATTATATGTACTTGAAATTTGAGCACAAAAATAACCGACAGAAATCATGGGTGGCGCTACGCAAAGCACGTCGTAATTTCGATGTTATCTTGCGGTCTCCAGGGAACACTATGGTCGGCACAAAAGAACACGCAAGAAAAAACTCCAAATTTTCTAAATACCGGTTCGATTGGGGCACCGGTTTCTGCGGCTCGCTGAGCTGGTCTACTTGCGATTTTATGACACTTCAAAAATAAATACAATAAAACAGAAAAGTTACCATGTTTCAAAAAACACGATGGTATTAAAATTTACGCTGGTAAAACCAAGAGTGCATTAGGAAAGAGTATGACACTTCCCACCACTCACATGTTAGCCCGCGCTGATTAAAGGGCAAGCGTGACAATAAATGAGTTGTCAAAGAACTTTTAGTCAGGAAAAATTAGACTTAGCAAGAGTGCATTACGGAAGAGTATGACACTTCCCTTCACTTACATATAAACCCGTGTTTGATGATACTGACGTTTTCGGCCTGATACCGCTGTTTCTGGGGGGGCAGCTCCGAACCCTCCCCCAGTTTTTTGGGGGAGAGTAGGTCGCCCCCCCAATTTCTGGGGGGTCGGTTAATAAGCAGCTGTACTAATAAACTAGTAAATTACTAATAAGCTAGTACCAATTTAATTGAAAACATAAAATATTAAGGCTCGAAGGATGTTGGCGACAATAGTAATCTTGCAGCATACACAAATTTTACATTTCGCCAAATTTTATATTTCATGGCTTTTCGAAAAGTTTAGCATTATTGTTAAAATTACGTCCTTAAATTCAATTGCTATGACTATAATTGTTTTTTCGAGAAGCATGAGCAGCTGTAGACGGTAATTGTTGTTTTTGGAGATTTTGAAAATTATGATTTTATAAATGCAAAATCATAATCAAAGGAAAAATAGGACTACTAAAGTTTTGAGTACCATGGGTACACAACAGAGATTCAAAGAACATTATATTTAGGATATGCTAGACCTGAGAATTGAGCTTTTAAGGTCGGGGCGGCTCGCTTCTAAAGCCGAACCGAGTCGAGTCTGGGCTACACGAGATCTAGTGGAGCCAATATTCATGCCTATATTCAAACATAGGAACCAGCCGAGTCAAGCTTCCAGCCTAAGCTTGTTTTATCTCACCGAGCCGCAGACAACAGCACGAACTGAACCATA
>JASANE010022995.1:0-140909 GCA_030248225.1 Trileptium ribeirensis
TGTTCTTACGGTTCCCGTGTCACTACTAATAATACACATTATGTGGTATAATTAATAATACTAATTCAATTTTGCTATCGAAATTGATTGTCAATTAAAATTAAAATGATGAAATGAATATATGCACTTGTAATAGAACAAAAATCCAATTGTAAAATTTGGTTCATTTTTCCATAAATATCTAATTTGGGGTCCAAATAACGTATTAACCCAGTGTGTTAGACGGCAATAAAATATGATTCAGTTTCCGTCGGCTCCAAACTCTAAAACCAAAACAGGATTGTGGAATTCAATGATCTCAAGCGGAATACACCGTGAGTCTGATGTTATATTTTGTCAGAAACTTGAACAAATTTGCTAAATCACCCACTACAGCGGGTACCCCCTCCCCATGGTTTGCATCCTGTTGGGCTTATTTTTGCGTTTTATTACCTATCATTTAAATTATACTTTAATGTTTTATGTTAATTTTGTTAACCTCAAAAAGTTTTTCGGATTCTTTGTGCTAAAATTCTAAAAAATTAAAATTCCTGAGGGGGGGCATGGCACCATTGGTCCATACGACCCCGGCTATCGTAACCTCAAGGGTGAACCTATTTCGGATTTGATGTTTTCCTGGCCAGACTCAAGAAGCTGTGGAGCAAGTCGCAGGCACGCTTCATGAGGCGTGTTCGGACTCCGCCCGATCGGTTGCGCACCTGTCTAGTAATTAGTATGATTACGAAGGTCCTCCAGGGAAGTTGGCACCGACACCAGCTCACATACCATAATGCCAGACCGATATTCCCTATCCCGATCTCGCCTGGAAGTTGTTTTTTCAGTATCGGTTAAGAATAGATGTAGGCATGCCTTTCGCCTAATGTCTAAGTTTTGACGCGATCCTAATCGGCTGTGAGTTTGACCCTATCAATTAACTGTAGCCGCTGTGGCACCCACAGGGTTCCGATGGTCCCTGATTGCTTAACCTCGGACGCTCTGATCGACCATTTGTCAATCACGACTATTTATTGTAAACAGCGTATTTTGTCAAGTAAACTTCAATCGCACTTAGCGTGTAGTTGTTTCGAGCGCGCCTTTCATTGTTGATTTTGTGCATTCCTCTCGCAATATCGCTGTTACTCCTTTGTTTTAGCGTCCGTAGCCAACTATACGCGTCAAGGCTTGGGGTCCGATATCCGCAGCCGCGGCGAGGACAGCTGATCGGTCCAAACGGACTAAAAACAGGGGAATATTTAATGCATTCACAGCAAACAACGCGGGAAACAAAGTTCGATTTTCTAACTTTTATTTGATACTATAGTGCAAAAATTGATACATAAAGTCAAGCATGTCGAACAGTTCCACAACATTTTTACCAAAGACACCATTACTTAACAGGGGAAGGGACCTCCTAATTGCATCGGGATAGCAACTAGAACGACCATGTTCCCGTGTAATAACAGTCCAAGAAATGATAATTTCTACACATCTCCATTTAAGCGATATGCCGTTCAGCTAGATGTCGTGAAATAAACCCTGTATGCTTCGAAACTCGCTCACCGCAACGCGCGGCTGTACCGTTATCCAGAAAGAAGGACTGAAATATTCTCCCCAGTTAGGGGCAAGCGGAAGTTCTTCGGCTAAAAGAGGAGCGTGTTACGATAAGAATGTTTTAGAGGAAAACGAATGCAATATAGGTTAAAAGAAACACAAAAATCGTTATAACGCTATGCATACAGTTACGATAGTGCAAAGCATTGCATTATTACGAACATTTGATGGTTTTGGGTACACGTCCCTGCTTTTATGAATCTTCTAGAGTATCCTTGGCGTCAAACGATGCTGCCGCGTGGCCTATGCCGGAAGTACTTCACTAGTCTTTGCGACGTACTATCCACATGGCTTACTGATCATGTACGAAGTAGACTTGTAAGGACGAATGACATGCCTTACAATCTAATTAATTTACGGCGTAAGCTCAAGCTAGATACAACGAACTGTGAATAACGAGCGGACCAAAAGGTTCAAGAAACAACCTTTTAATAGAATAAACAACTAGTGCAACGTGAAATATCAAACAGCGTAGATTTCGTGGAATCTCATGACGCAGTATATGAAACCAATATGCTGGAATAGTCAACGTTTCTTTAAGCCATTAGGCTTATACATAATTTCATTTTAGCTAATTTTCAAGATGCAAATTTCTTCAACGCTTCATGCAGGAACCGGTTTTTCCAACTTCAAATCCAGTTTTCAATTTAATGCTTGATTAGCTAGGACGTTGGGGAAAACTGCTACTACAGACTAACCAAGAGATTTTAACGCGGAACACTAACAAAACAATACTTGGGCGGCTCACTCCAATTTGACATACAATCCATGTAAACGTGACCATTGGTCAGAGACTGGAACGATGTTACGCCGTTGCCTGGGCGGGTAAATTCATCAGCGTGGCATGGCTCCTGTTCCTAAAGCCTGTACATTCTTTTATCATGATGATTTTATTTCGCGGCCCACATCTGAATCGGGTTTATTTGTTAGCAGCCAATTCTCTTGTTTCCTAGTTCTACATCCCTAGCGCCATGCTTTCGCTCATTATTCCCTACCATGCGGGTGGTACCATCGAGCGAACCACTCTTTCACGACGAAGCGATGTCATTCTTTCCGAGTCTAGTTCCTAGAATCACGATAAGTTTGCCTTACGCTTGTGTCATGCAACCAGATTTCAGCATAAGCCAAGAAACGTTACGCTTTATTGCGACCCTGGGTTGGGAAGCTATTTGGGCTTCCACCTCCTAGTTGGTTAGGTTTTGCATCATTGGAGTAGTCGATGAGCAAGTCAAAACGTAGTTGCTAGACTTACAACACCGTAGAGGTATCCTATGATTAGTCAAAGATAGCCCCATATAGAATACCAGGTTTGGTGATAAGGTGGAGCAACTTTTACCAGGTTCAAAAGAATGAAATGGCTTTGTACGGCAATAAAGTTTATATTGCTGGTAAACCATTCACCAAACTGTAATATATCCGCTGGGGGACACGATTTCGAGAACTCATAGCGACCAAAGTCACCCAGTCAAAGTTTGAGCGATCTATTTTGTTGGAGGCCATTTGTATCGTTTTTATCGAATCATTGCCTAATCTATTTGGCTGCCCCAAAGTATGTCACTAGGTTTCGGGACTATCTTACAACCAAATTCGAGATTAAGTTTTTGGAGGCGCATCCTATACTTGTCCACGAGGCAATGGACGTTTCCAAAGTTGGCTCGAATTTGCACACTATTGTATCTGCTTGATAATTACCGGCAATTGTTTTCCTAACCTTAGCTGACTTTGTTTGTCCTTAACTGGTTTCGGGCTACCCTCTCTATCCCACCGCGACCTTTTTCCATCCCCTTCTTCGTCCCGCGATTTTAATTCTAAACCCTAAATTTTCCAGTTTCTCAATCTCCATTTTCTTTTCCATTCATTCTCTTTCTTCACAGTCGCTGCGGCGTCGTATTGTTGTGCCGCGCTCTGCGTTTCCATTGCGATGCGCTTTGCATTAACGCTTGTATTTTGATATTTCACAAGCGTTGGCGGTACCTAAGCGAGCGCGATCGAATCGGTCATCGTGCCAATGACTGATAGTAACTATGCGGAGAGAGAAAGATTCTAGACTGGAACTGAATCTAAATCTGAAACATACATGTGTGAATGCTAACTGCAAGCCTAAAGGGCAGCGCTAATAAAACAAAAATTGTCCCAGTAGCTATGAAAATAATTAGGGGTTTTGCTCCCGCTCATTCTGAGGCCAAGGTTTTTCTTATATCGGGTTCATTTTAAATCGGTGGGGCGTCTACTAAGCGATGCATTTTGCCCCCAATTCGAGAGTGCGAAAGTTCAGGTTAAAAATTTACTATAATTGAGGCGTAAATATATCATCTATAACAAAACGAAGCGAAATTTTCATGCTCGAATCTAAGTCTACGAGTCGACGTTTACTAGGACCTACGAAAACATAATGTTATTGAGTCTCAATAAATAATAACAATAGGCGATGAATTAAAACTTTTGCTGGTCGGCGATGTGACCAGCACACGATTAAAGTCTTTTGACGCTAGAGCGAGGCCCTAGCTTTTACTTCCTAAAAACTTTGAATGGAAACTTTAAATAGTTTTAGCCTAGACAATCCTATGAAATTTTGAAGCGGCAGCAGGCAAAAGTCAGAACAAACGAGAACCATTTCTGACAGTTCACGTCGTATTCCAGGTTCACAAGCCCTTGATAATGCACATATCCATCTGTTTAAGGTTTCCAATTTGATAAACCAGCGTGCGATACAGGGGAGCTGATGTAATATCACTGAGTGAAAATCTTCTGCTTTGTTTATTTTGTTCGGGTTTCAGGAAAGCTGTTCCCTTGGTCCTGCTTCAGAGACGTAGTTGCTGTCTTATAGACTAAGCTCCAAAAATCAAATCATCAAGAAGTGATTGCTTAGATTTTATTCATTGTTCTGTCTAGGAGCCACCTATTAAGGCAGGCGGGCCATGTCAACACTGTTAACTTGCGTTATCCGGATATGTCCTTCGCACAGCGCTCCCTTAATTGTACATTCTGTAATATTCCGCACATCACTGTATAGCTGCAAGATTTTAAATACTGTATGAACCCATGTTTTGTAATCAGGTGTGTGAGTGTGTCATATTTGGCTTTTATCGATCGGTCAGCGCTTTACGAATTAAAGATTCATGAAAAACCTCCAGGTTACGACATAACTCCAGGTAGTTTAGTCGGATTAAGTTAATCGGATTACCCTAGAGCAGCATTTCCGCTAAGATGACGCGCAAACGAAGTCTATATATGGGCACAGATATACATATATCATACGAAATCAAGCGTCAAAGCAAATACAAAAAATCCAAACAAGTCATGAGAACCAAAGAAGCAAGCGAAGCTAAAAGCATGCCTTTCCATCGTCAACCTCCCTTAGACTCAAGTGGATCGTTATTCCTAGAAATTTGTTCTTCTCGTTTCCCTAAGTTTACTTATCTCAAAATGGAAACAACCCGAGAATATATATAACCCGAGAACTTGGCAATGCGCGTGAGGGCACACATACTCCGCCCTACGTCTGAACTCTGTTCAGCCTCAAGAGCGGCATGAGCGCCGAACACTTTACTACGCTGCGAAATTTTGAACAAATCTGCTAACAACAAGTTCGAAAGCAAAGCCTACATTTGACCGCTTCTTCGATTGCTCTAGTGAAAATTTTAGCCGTTGTCGCCTCAGGAAAAAATTCTTCACACTTAACTCACCTCAATCGGTCATGTAAACCGCGGACTCATTACGTCCAAATGACTTTAAGATCTACGTAGTGACACGGGGAACCATAAGGACATCGGCTGATAAACTTTCCTGATCACCCGAATCAGAATTTGACCCCAGCTGATATATTCCAGACCGCACGGTATGTACCAATTCTGGGGGCATGGGTGGGTACACATATAGGCAAACGGTGAGTCAACTCGGAAGGGACAACTAGGTACGATCAACTATGGAATTTTGAGTGTACAGCGGCACCAACCTCTCTTCCCAGTGAGCCTTCCACGAAAGTAAAGCTCCGACGTAATACTTCACCCTATACGTTGAAATCCGTTGCCCGCTGATAAAACTGCATCCACCACTAACGGTGGAAAGAATCCATGTGAAAACCACAAATAGAACGTATTAATGGAATATTAGCGACGATGCCGGTCTGTAGAGGTAACCGCACTCCACGCTGCTGAAGTCGAACGTATTCACTTATTAACTGCGATACTCCCAAGCTCGATGAAAATGTTGCTATCAAACCATGCAAGTTTTTACTCTTCTGCAATCGTGAACGACCTGGTCTCAACCGCTGTCTTAAGTAATTCTAAAGTTTTAAACATCTTCTCCAATCGGAAAATTTGTTTTTGTAAATTTCTTGGGCCTAACGTAAACCGACGGTGCCACGACCCAAAGAGATCTGCACCTGCACATATGGGTCAAAGTTTGAATTTTATTCTGATTTATTCTATTGTTTCCCGTTGGGAATCTCTGTCTGGGGCGAAGGTTAGCACAATTATTGCAGAACTACACGAATTGTTGTATTCTTAGAAAGAAAGCAAAAGAAAACCAACGGAATTTGAAAGAAAACATTTATTAAAAACCAAAACTAAAAGAAACAGTAAGCGAAGAAGGTTGGCAACAGTAAAGAAAACATTGAAGACTGGGAGACCTACGCAACTTCGGTCTTTATATAGTCTCCGAAAATCATTCTGGAATGTTCCAGTCAATGGCGTTTTGTTCTCGTCATTTGTGGATGACGAAATACATAGCTAGTGAGTTCCATAAAACTCCACTAGCTTCGTGCAAGTTCCTTGCTACGACGTATATATGTAGCGTCGGAGTGTCGCCACGACACCTCCCCACTCAGCCGGAACTTCACAGTGAAGGCGAGAATTTTCGTGTCAGCTTCGAGGCGCGTTTCGAACGTCGTGGAATATGTTCACCGCATATAGGCATCAGATTCCGTTTATGTCGATTAGTCGTAGAATCAGCATCCGTGTTGAGCGGTCGAACTTCTGCATCAGTCGGTAGATCTGTTGGAAGTCGAGGAGTTGAGGCAGGAGCTTCGCCAGGTTCCGAATCGTCCTAGTTGACATGGCGGATTTGAAGTTGCTCCAGATGTTTTCTCCATGTGGACCTCTGGGATGGACCCGAACGTTGAAAGTGGGAGTGCCCTTGCGCTTGGTTACCACTGTCGGTGCCCAACGGGGCTCTTTGTCTCGCGGAGGTCCGAATTAGAGAGCGTAGACTTGATCCCGGACGTTGAAGGAGCGGACGACTTTAGACACCGCTTCGAGACGTTGCGATTTCGTCGCTTCTCTTGTTTGTTTGCCTTGAGCGGTATGGGTAGGCGAAGGAAGGACGCTGTCGGTTTTTGTCCGGACTTGACGAGAATTGAGCAATTCACTGGGTGAATAGTCGCTTGAATAAGGAGTTCGACGATACTGCATCAGAAATTCTTGCACTGTCTTGCTCGGAGAAAGGTTGGATTTCCGTAGGGCCTGCTTGAAGGTCTGAACAAGACGTTCGGCTGATGCATTGGTTGCAGGATGGTATGGAGCTCCGGTAAGATGAACAGTTACTCGTTCCTTGCACCAGGACTGGAATTCTTCTGAGAGGGACGCCGAGGCATTATCCGTAGCCAAATTGTGTGAATAACCAAAGGAGGCGAAGTCTCGCTCCAGCAGGGTCGTCGTTGCTTGAGCCGAGACTGACTGTGTTTTTATGGATGCAGAGATATTTGGAGTATGGATCCGTGATCACGAGCCAGTTGATTCCCATGAAGTTGATGGCATGGTCCAGGTTAAGTCGACTCCAAGGATTTTCAGGAAGCATCCATGGATGGATCGCCGGCTTGGAAGGCTTGTTCTAGTGTTCTCCGCAGGAAACGCAGTGTCCGCACATCCCTTCGATGTCATCATCGATGTTGGGCCAGTAGACTGAAGTGCGAGCCAGCTGTTTCATTCGTTGCATTCCAAAATGTCCGAGATGAAGCAGCTCCTGAATTTGTAGACGCATACTTGCAGGAATGGCGACTCTTGATCCGTAAAGTAAACAGCCACTGTAGATTGAGGGAGACTCTGCAAGTTGCCGATAACGTTGCATTTCCGTACCTTCGTCGCTTTTCTTCGGTGGCCATCCTTCGCGAGCAAATCCTAACACCGATGAAATGACTAGATCCTTGCCTGATTCACGTTCCAGACTACCATGTTCTGCAGGCATCACCTATAGTTGATGGCGTCGATTGCGCAGACCATCTCCGCGTCGTCGTCTGTTTCGTCCCCGTCGAACTGAGTGTCGTTGGAGACGGCAAGACTACTCAGGGCATCCGCGTTAGCGTGATCGTAGGTTCGTCGATATTCGATTGTGTAGCTGAACTGACTGAGTAGGATAGCCCATCGAGCGAGTCGGTTCGCAGCGATTTGAGGGACGTCCTTTCCTGGTCCGAAAAGAGCAATTAGTGGACGATGGTCCGTAATCAGTATGAATCTTCTACCGTAGAGATACTGGTAGAATTTGTTGATGCCGAAGAATAGCCAAGGCTTCCTTTTGAATTTGACTGCAGTTGCGCTGACTGTCCGTCAGGATCTTCGAAACGTTGGCAATCGGACGCTCGCTTCCATCAGGGAAACGGTGGAATAAAACAGCTCCGAGTGAGACGTTGGCAACCTGCTGTCGAAATGGGCCACGACGTTCTCTCACGAAAAGTGGCGTTTCAGCTGTTGGCAAGCTTTCTGTTGTTTGTCGTCCCATTTCCAAGGTGCTTTCTATTGTGTCAGTTCGTAGAGTGGCTCCGCGATTGAAGAAATGTTCGGTGGCAGGACCTTGGCGTAGAACTGAACTGAGCACAAGACCGCTTTGAGGCTAGATACATCCGTGGGCGGCGACATCCAGATAATGTCATTCACATTGACACCTTTGGCAATTCCGTCTTTTGACAGAAGGTGTCCCAAGTATTCGACGTTGGGCTGGTCGAATTGCCGTTTATCCAGCTGGCAGCGGAGTTCTTTGTCTTCAAGCCGAAAGAAAACCTTTATTGAAAACCAAAAGTAAAAGAAACAGTAAACGAAGAAGATTGACAGCAGTAAAGAAAACATTGAAGACTGGGAGAACTAGGCAACTTCGGCCTTTATATAATTTCCGAAGATCATTCTGGAATGTTCCAGTCAAACACGTATTGTTCTCGTCATTTATGGATGATGAAATACATAGCTAGTCAGTTCCAGAAAACTCCACTATCTTCGTGCAAGTTCCTCGCTACTTATACATGTAGCGTCGGAGTGTCGCCACGACATGAATAAAGCAGACGATGGCCACAGATCCATTTTACTTAAGATAAACCGACTAAACATTAATCTGGGAAAAAATACAAGAAAGAAACTATTAGATTACTTGAGATGAACATCGTTGCCTCGTTTACTCAAAATATGGCCATCCGCTTAATCATTTACTATCCAGACGATCTAATCTAAGACAAATCTGAAAAAACACGATTCCCATACGAATATTAAGATATTTATAAAATATTAATAAATATCGCAAATCATTACTTAATGAATGCAGCTGAATACATTTGTACGACTTGAACCCCAACCTACTTACATTTGTGGACTTCCTGTATGCTGCACAGGTAGGCGTGCAAGCATTACACGTTTACATTTTTGTCTGGCGCTGTCAACCCTGTATCACACCTGCCGATTCGTTCCACTAAAAGTCAGATACTTGCGATGGACTTCATGCGTCATCGTGCAAACATCGCAAGTTGTTGTTGCTGTCTTCCGATGTTTTTATTTTCTCTTCCAACTCTTCATGGACCCAAGGCTGCTCCAGGGGGAATGGGCTGCGGCGCTTGACCTAACCAGACTCGAGCACGAGTCACCCCTTGGGAACCACCTGCCAGGAAAGCGCCCTCATCCAGGACCCGCCGGGTCCACGGCCGGGCTCAAAAACCTACCCCCATACCGCTACATGCCTATATGTTTATATTCAATTCTGAAATTCGTAAAACTTAAATTGTAACAAAAATTTGTTTTCATTTTACTTATCTTAGTACATAAAATTTATAATATATATTTATATGTATGTCTAGCTTGGATAAATTATGTAAAACATATTTCTTCTTCACAAATATCAGTATTATGTAATTAATTAGGTTAGTTAAATATAGTAGACCCCGAGAAAGAGAAAATGTAGAAAAAGAAACAGTACATGTGGACGGAGAAGTAAATATAAAGAGAGGGAAAGAACGGTAAACATAAAGACAAAACATAAGGGAGGAAAGACCGAAAAGATCGCAAGAAAGAAAGATACAGAAATCGAACACAGCGGCCAAAGGATTACAAATACAACGCGACAACAAGACAAACGTGATACCCAACAAACGGTGAACGACCGAAAAGGTCGGATAGAGAGAGACCAACTGAGCTAAAAAACGGAGACAAAGAAAAGAAAGGGGAAGGGCGTAGAAATGCGAAGGGGTGGGGGTGCATTCGGGCAGACGGTCTCAGGAGGACTCGAACGGTACCAAAAACGAGGCAGACGCAAAATTTGGGAGTTGTCCTACTTGGGCCGGCTCATACATAATAGTATGCAGTAGTTTGGCGGGCTCTTCCACGCTAATGGCTAGGGGAAGCGATGCTCCCATGGAATGTTTATACTCGCCATCCGAAGGCGATTCCAATGAGGGTGATATCCCTGTCCCGCGGGTAGAAATCATAAAAGTGTTAAAATGATGAAAGCTGAGACAGATTTGACAAACGTGGCGGCGCTTTTGTCCCAACTTAACGGCGAGGCGGACAGAGACCTGCCGGATATTGTTTAAGATGTACCAACGGGGCGAACACGATGAGAGGTGATTTGCACACTTTTGGAGTTGGGATAAAATAATTTGTCCACTATCGGTCATAACCTGAACTGGGGGCACTTTAACGAGCTACAGCGGGCCAACGGAGTGTCGGCGCAGCCCGCCGGATATTATTGTGTTCTCCAGGAGCAGGCGATTAAAATAAGGGGTCGCTTGTGTATATTTAGGGTAAGGCTTCAAATACGGAGATGTTATAAGACAGGAGAAAGTTGATGTTAATTTCTGTAATATGTATTATAAAGCAAACGCAAAGCGGTGGGGCGATTCTTATAGCGGGATAAAGGTTGGGCGGATCGTGACCCACTTGGTTTCGTTAGATTCCTTGATAGGTAGGCTACGCGATGATATACAAAGCCCGCGCCTATTGGACTCCGGTAAGTACGCGAATCGCTGCAATGTCGGCGATTAAGTGATTTTAGATAATAAAGAGGTGAAATTGAAGAATTTGCCGCGGTTATTGAGCGGTTCAAAGGACGCAACGAAGCCTGATGGGGGCTGTAAGTTATCTGATGGTAGGGTATATCCAGGAACGTAGATAGTTTCGTTCAAAGAAGTTTAATTCAAGAGAATATAATATCACAAAAGCGATGATTAGACGAAGTCGTTCGAAACTACTGATGAGGCATAGTAATTCTCGGTATAATAAATTTTTGCAGGAAAATGGAGCTAGGGCGGGCTCATTCGAGTAGTGAGATGGGAGAAGCAAGTACGTTAAAATCAAGTGTATGCATACATAACATATGTAACTATAATACATACCCATTTCGAATCATTATAAAAGAGCCAACTTAGCTTAAGTAAAGGCTGTTTTGTTTATAATTCTAGCGTGCCTATTCCTAAATCAGTGGTTAGATTTTAGCCGTTTTCGTCTCATTGGAAAAGGCCTGAAATTCTATATCGAAAAGCTCGAGGCGTTTCCCCAAAATATCAACCGTTAGAAGGTTATGGCTGGCGAACAAACCCGACATCCGTCGTTCCGACCGATTACTCGACAGTACTACTTTCACGAGCTTGTTGTTTTCGGGTTCTTCGCGTAACTATTGTTTTGTGTGTGGATCTGCTTAGCTTTTGCAACATCGTTTGCGTTGCTTACTGCCAGCGCCAGTGAAGTTAATATTTTTGATCCTATTGAGTACCTTCCAATCTTTCAACTTTAGGCGTTCACTTCGTAGTGAGCGGTCGATGGCCTCCTATTCCCGGACGGCAGTACTTTTGAAGTTTCGATGTGTGGGGGCGACTGACCAAGTTCTGAATGTTTCTCTAGATTTTCGGTAATTATTTAACACCCTATTTTACATCCCAAGCTCCTTGTTCTGCTCTCAGTTTCAGCGATTTATACTCCTACCAAACCTAAACCCAGCCAATCTTACATTAGTCCACCTAAAATATCCCAGCTAAAATCCCAACAACGACATACATACCACAAAACAAAACATGCAGTTGCGAAGCATAAAAAGCATACATAAGCGAAAAGATTATATAATAAGCAAAATGAACGCCAAGTATTAATAAGCAGGATGATGTTATGAACACGACCATGGCACCATCTGGCATACTACTTCGAATTTACTTCTGCCAGAGGTTATCCTGAATCATACCAGATTTCCTATAAAATGTTTGGACCTATATTAAAATAAGTTCTGGTTCGAATTCGGCTATTCACTGAAGGTTATGACGCCAAAATTTAATGAAAGCACATGTAACAGTCCGGAACGATCCAGTTGTATTGGCAAACATCTTTTTTATATAATTTTCAGGTTTTGAGGCTCGACAGACTCATGTTCTCTTGGCATTTCGAATACTTTATATGATATGTAAAAGCTGTGTTAACAGCAAACTAGTACAAGAAAAGCTTTACTGGTTTTGTTTATAAGATGGAACCCATCAACATAGGTTGTGTGTAGACGTTCCCAGTCTGCAATAAAGAACCAATGCGTTTATTACAAAACCTGGTTACGATGTAAGATACTTTAGGCAATAGTTAGTTGTAAAGCAGCTTGAATAATATTGTTTGATTTGTATAGTTGTGTTTGATCTAGTACTTTCGGTAATTATTAAAAGCAAACAGGTATACACCTAATTTGCTAGACCGAACAAACTAGAAACACAGTTTATATATAAAAACTAGAAAAGTGAATAATATAATCAGCATTTCATACAAAGCCATGATTATTGTTTTCATGGCAAGCTTGTGTAAAAAATATAATTTAATAGTTGCAGAGAAACGAACATCATATAAGTAGTCTTTGTATATCCTTTTGTATTTCGCACCTATTGGGTATATGACGGCCACTACCTAAATTATTTAGCTAATATAATATTCCCAAATTCAGTCAATATTAAAAAATTAAATAATTATTTACACATTTGGAGAGCCGTGGTGAAATTATCAAAAGCTAATAAACGATGCCAATGCTGCCATAGTTTGTGTGATACTAAGTTCTGATAATATTTTGCACTTTACTTTTGGAAGTTTGGATCTTCTTGCAATTTTTGATCAAGCTTTCTTCATCATTTCATAATCGTACTTGGAACCCGGCGAAAAACGTTCTCCTACAAGAAAGAGCAACGGGTTTAGAATTAAGAGAATTACAGAATAATGAAATGCGGAAAGTTGTATACCTTAACGTACCATTAAAATATGACTGCATTGATATTACAACAGTTTTTTGGAATAGCCAAGTTCTCAAATTATTGGTTTGAAGCTTATTTCGATGTTAATAAACTTGCCAACATCAGTAATCGTGGATCGGTTACTGAAATTAATGCTCCAACCCCAACGTAATTTACCACAATAATGCTAAAAATTAATGTCATACACATTTTTATTAAATGAATCGATAGAGTAGCGTTTCTGGCACGGAAGAAATTCTTCCAAGGCTTGATATATCTTAAGTGTGATGGTCTGAAGGTGCAAAACGTTTTCACTTTTCACCCATAAAATAACCAAGATTACTTCAAGAAATAAAAATTATAAGAAAGCTATATGTATATTTATTTGTACTATGACCCAAATTATTACAGCCATTACTAGATTACAGGTGTAGTTTAGAAATTTACATAATTTATATGGACTGTACAAATTGTGATTTGAGATCGACTTCTCGGCGACCCCTACCCTTTTCACAAAATCTATGAATATGTGGACCGAATACATCAGCACTTGAGCTGAGAGAGAAGTAAAGGGATCAAGTCGACTTTTTATGATTAATGCTACAAGGACCAAGAGTAAATGAAGTGATATTACTTATAACACTGTTGAAAGCCGCCATGTTGATCTCTTAAACTTACACAAAATTCCTGAAAATCTTAACTGCAAGTCATACCTAAAGTGGAGCATAGGGAGGGAGTAGGGGATTTATATTGAATTTTTGGTCCTTGCCGTTACAAGGACCTAGAGTAAACGCACTTATAACTTATATTATTTAAGAAAGTCCTCGTGTGCAATCGACGCAAAAATACGATGCGAAAATACAATACGAAAAATACATTTATATTGCATTTCTCATATTGTTAACCGCAACTCTTACACACACTTCAGTAAAACTCGTTAATATATAAAAAGGTTTCTAACGCCGAACAACATTTTGCGCCGACTATTATATCGTGTCTCCCATCTAAAGTCGTCGTTATGATAATCTCCTAAAACAATATTTATTATCGAAAATCATTAAGGCGAACGAATTTCAAACAGTCTTTGACTTGACATTTTAAAATTAATTCCGCTCGATTACACGGTACATAGATAAAGATTAAAATAGAGGATTTTGAAGCGAAACACATAAACATGTGAGACAAGCTTGACAAATATTTCAGCATTACCATTTATATTCTGCTTTTAATTTTATAACAGTGTTGGTTCTGAGTAGCTTTGGATTTAACATTTAACGTTCCATTTTTATTGTAATGCCAAGAAGATGCACGGATTCGTTCAGCTAGCAACTTTGACAGAGCAAATATTTTGATACACTAACATTTTGACCATCCTTTCAGCAGATTGGTCTTAATTCTAACTATTTAACACGAAATGTTATGATGTAAAAACGTCTACAAATGGGAGCTACTCAAACTAAACGTCTAAAAGTCTTAACAGATAAATAACAGGATATTTGATTAAGGTTTTTATAGTAAATTTGAATAACGTTTAATTTAACATTTAACGTTCCATTTTTATTGTAATGCCAAGAAGATGCACGGATTCGTTCAGCTAGCAACTTTGACAGAGCAAATATTTTGATACACTAACATTTTGACCATCCTTTCAGCAGATTGGTCTTAATTCTAACTATTTAACACGAAATGTTATGATGTAAAAACGTCTACAAATGGGAGCTACTCAAACTAAACGTCTAAAAGTCTTAACAGATAAATAACAGGATATTTGATTAAGGTTTTTATAGTAAATTTGAATATTAATATGCAGTTAAGAACACCTCAAGTATAGTTGACAATAATTCAGGCTCATTGCACTAATTATGCAAAATTTGATACGAATGTACATTTAACTGTTCTAAATATAGAATTTTCAGACAACTATGATCGGTTCGTTGTTGTGCAAAGTATAAAATTATCATTTGTCTAAATGACAAAACATTAAACTACAATGATCAAAAGTCATCCAAATTACCTTTAGGGTCAATACGTAACAACGTTATAAATAAAACAGCTTAGTAGTGTGGGAAGAGGTCGGAGTGGCAGCCCACTGACCTTATCTTAGATTTAGTAAAATCCTCACATGTTAACCTAATCCTAAGCTTAGTGACATCGGGAACGGCACGGTCGATAGTGCAGTTAAACCTGATAATGTTGCTTCGACGGGTCGATTTGTAGATTTTTATGTTCTGCGATTTGTGCTGTTGATTTTACTGTTTCGTGATTTGTTGAAAAGATTTGTGTTTCTTGCAAGTTATTTTTGTGACGTCCTTTTTTATAAATCAGAAAATTCCAATAATTATGTTTCCTTTAGCATTTTTGAATTCTGAGCGTAATGACTGAAACGTGCGTAGTGAAAAATTCATGCTGGTCAACGAGGTGAATTTCCGCGACGCCCGTTTCTGAGTTTTTATGAGTGACGCATACCTCAACGTTGGCTGGGCGGCTGGACTTTCTCGATAGCTTATTAGAAAACCTAAAATCTCTTTTTCTGCCTTTTACTTTGACGCAAAAACTGGTTCCAACTTCTTCCTGCCGTAAAGCTGGCCCAATGGGCTCATGCCGGGCCAAAAAGAATTCGAAAAACATGTTATAGGTGGTATATCGACAAGTGGTACAGATATCTGACTCATTTTTTAAAGCAGAAACGTCTAAGAGTTTATACTGATTTGATACAAGGCTCTTTAAGAATGCAAGATTTGGGTAAAAAGCTTTTAGACGGGCACACTGGACCTAAAATACACGAAAATGGTAATATCTTCGCAGCCGGTATAGCTATGTTTGCATTATTATTTTATTTTGTAGCGCGATTCTTCCTCTATACATTTGGAAACGGTCTGATATTATTATCGTTGTTTACGTTTGCAAGGCTGGAGTAAAATTGGTTTTGAGTGGGCCCATGATACCAAAAAAACAGTTTGACCAAATAGCAATATCTCCGCAACCGTCCATGTTATACTGGTATTATCACGTTACCGTACGTGCTATACTGGTCACATTTTGTAGGGCTGTTAATCCTCTGTGTAGCTGCGCATATTTTGTTGCATCGACGCTATTGGCTTTACATGGCTTAGATAAAATTGGTTTTTGAATGAGACCATGGAACTGAAAATGTACGAAAATGGCA
Organism: Trileptium ribeirensis; assembly: GCA_030248225.1. Classification (NCBI taxonomy): domain Eukaryota; kingdom Metazoa; phylum Nematoda; class Enoplea; order Enoplida; family Thoracostomopsidae; genus Trileptium; species Trileptium ribeirensis. Next base: position 16,194 of record JASANE010022995.1, read on the forward strand.
ATATCTAAAGCAACCGCTGTTATTTGCATCATTTTGTAGAAGAATTTATCCCCTATATGTTGAACATTATGAGTTCCTCAATGCACAGTAAGCGGATATATCTCCTCAAGCATTCAAGCAACGTGGCTGATACTCGGCTAGTCACTTTGTGATGCTGAATATAGCTGTGTACATCTCTCTAGATTACATAATCAACAGTCGGAATTCACATCCTTGGCGATGATACAGACTACTAGTTAGTATTTTGCCGCCGTGTAACAACTTACAACAAAGGAAATACATTACGCGCAGATATATAATTAGTATCTTCAACAAACTTCAAAATATGTGCAGGCAAATATTATGCCCATTCCAATGAATGACTGCCAATCAAGTGTGTCTGCGAAAATTTTTTAAATTCTAGTTTCTAAATGCCAAATATCACAGCTTGTACGTAACGGCTTTCATGGCTATAGTCGCTATAAACTTCTTGAAATAACTATACTGTTTTATATTAACAATTTGCTGCTTGTATTTTAGGATCCAGATGGCCTCTTGTGAAGCATGAGTATTGTTCGTACACGGAATTAGATATGACTTAGTAGATATGATTTGGGAAGTATAGCTCATTTATGGATCATTTAAGTTTGCACAGTTGCTGCTGATATACGTGTTAAGTTAGTTAACAACAGTTGGTTTACAGAATTACAGTCATTAGTCGTGCCGAAACCGAAATCCCAGCAGTCGATATTGACATACAAAAGCGTATAATACTGACCCAAGCGCAAATTGTAAGTATATCGTCTGACTGATAGACGACTGAAATGATGTCAAACAAAGCTAAAGATATTGTAGTATTAGGGTCATGCAACGTTGTGAACATATTGACACCTATCATGGTATATAAATTATACTGAACATGTTTTAAAACAATTTCGTCGAATCCATAGCGCATCATTTGGCAACGATGAAGCAACTAACTACAACAGTAATCAACAGGTCGTCACTGTTTAGCGAAGAACAATTTTGATGGTTCTAACAGTGCTCTCTTCATTTCGAACAAGATAAATGATAGTTGGCTAGTTGAGTTTAAACCCACAATTTGTTTAAATAACATCTAATTTTTTAGATTTTAAGTGGCAGCTTGTAGATTTATGTCACAGAGAGTATACATTAATTTCGTTTGGCATTGTCACCTTAAAATTGACAACCGCAACTGTTTTGATATTAACAGACAAAGTTCTGCTCGCTCCGCTTTATTGACACTCAGGCAAACAGTAGAATTTATGTCGAATTTGTGATATTACAAATATTTTACCTAAGTATGGTGCTTTTAAACACTTAGGTGTGTTCTGAAAACAAACATATGTTTTGGGAAATATTAGTAGTATCAAAAGGGCATAAGCGAAAATTATACCACTTCCCAACGCTCTACCGTTAACCCGTGTTTAGTAACACTAGCTTGTGCGACCGTACCAAACCCCCCCCCGCCATAATTTCATGGAGGGCGTCATCATGCATTGACACACACAGTTTTGTGGGAGAAAATGACGGACAGCCTAGTTTGTGGAGGAGTGTGTCAGACGCTCAGTTTTGTAAGGGGCGTGTCAGACCTACCTCCAGTTTGGGGGTCAATAGAATCGAACACAGTTGTTTGACTTATCCGCCCCTAAATCTGGCGGAGGTCGATATTAAGTTTAAAAAACTAGGGCCCGATATACCCCTGCCAAAATTGGTTGCGTCAATGCATGATGATCCCGCAGAACTGCGGGGGTAAAAATGAAAACACCCGTGTCATCAAACACGGGTTAACATTAGAGTGCTGAAAAGTAACATACTCTTCCCTTATGCACTCTTGGCATTACTTGTAACTCCATATCTTAATTGACGACATAGAAATAATGTACCGTACGTCTTGGGTGCCATTAACGTACGTATATAAGCACTTTAAATTGAATTGTGTATATTGCAAATGCTTGCATAGTTTGCGGAGACAGTGCTTACATGTTTTTATGCAAATGCTATTTATATGTTACCAAGATTCATGAATGAATGTATATTTTGTACAATGCTCAAAAAACTTTTCGCAGCGGTAAATAGAACCATGAGGATCGCATGCCCACAAGTGTCATACATAAGTCACCTAGCTATTTTAGAGCTGCTGGCCATAAAGGAATCACGCAAAGTCAACCGAATCGAAAATATCGACAAGCCTGAGATTATAACAAAGATAATGAATTCGCATACATTGACTCTGTCACACAAATATTAATGTACATATGTATTGATTTAATATACATGCATGTATGTATATAACTGTATTTACGTTTGTATAATCCGTTAAAATATTAATCGTAGCTTGTCACACGTCAGATATTATAAGGTTTTGCCAATGACATGTTACAGGAATTTATTGTTTGTTGACGAGATTTTTGTTCTTAGTTGCAATGAACAGATTTATATTATCGTGATATCGATGACATTCGTTTCAAAGCAAATAGAATACATGTTACACTAGGCAAAATATCAAAAGAACGCCAGTTTAATATGCAAAAACCACTTTCAGTTGATATAATTCACTATAGTTATAAATTTGTTATAATTGTAATTTGTCGTACACTGTTCTCAGTGCATTGAAAATTGTAAGGTCTAAATAATTAAAACACATTGTATTTAAATACCAAACGGCACAAATCTTATAGATAAAACATTTTATACAAGGATTAGTGAAAAGTAAGCAGAGAAGTGTAAAAAATCATGTAACTTTTAGAAAGTCAAATATGTTCATCCATGGCGAAAGTATTTCGCATCAGTTCCGATTCGCGAGTAATATTGACCACACAAAGCCGGCGTTAGGATATGAGGCCCCAGCACAGTATTATACGAGGGTACCGACCTATAACTTGAGGGGCCCTGAGGCTCCGAACCCGTCTCCCCCTCAGTGGCAAAGGCGCGGCGCCATATATTTTGGAAAATTTGCCAAAAAGGGGTAAAACTCCGTAAAAATTGGCATAAATAGGCCGGATTTAAGTAAAATTTTAGAAGAATAGAAAAATTTGGCAAAAATTGACTTACTTTCAGTGCTTGTTTTCTGGAAACAAATTCAAACGCTCGAACTGGCCAAACATTCAAAAATGCGAGAAGTTCCTGGGTGTAAGGGCCACCCAATTTTCACGTACCGGGCCCTGACCCCTGTTTTCACATAAAAACATTGGAAACGAAAAATTCTACGAAAAGGCGTTGACAAAACAAAGGTAAAACCAAGAGTGACCATATGGCTGAATCCAAACCATAAAACAACGTCACAATGTTCCTGTTGCTTTGAACGCAACACAATAGGATTTGGTTTGGTAATATATTTAATATTCGGTAACAACTCGCGAAACAGATATTATGGTAATTTCCAAGCGTACTTTGTACAAAGACTAATAGCAAATAAATATAATTAGATTGGCGGACTGGCATTTATGTCACCTTACGCACAGCTGGAAACAGTACAACGTTGTTCGAATTTCATCACATGCACAGGTGTAGGGTTTAAACCCCAGATTCGCGAGAATACCAATCTAAACTGGCTTGTTCTTCAGAGATATACCCTGGTTAAAACTGAAACTTAAATTTAATTTGGTCGTTTTTGACTTATTTAATTCTTATGTGTGACAAATGACAAATAGGCTATGTAATTTATTAGCTTAGAGAAACTATAATGCTACAATGGTGAATCCGTTAAACTAGAAGTTTATGATGGCATCTAGAGAAGACTATTGCGCTTCTGTGCGTCACCATATAAATGCGTCGATCATTCATTGATTCATTTCGACCTTACACCCCGATATTGAGTGCAGCCTCCCAGTTTTGAAGGTCATGGTATCATGGATAAAAATTTGTTCCCACTCCCAGTTTTGAAGGTTATTATACCTGCCTTAAACAGGGCACTGGGTCGAGTCTTAATCTTATAAGGTAACCCATCAGAACACGGTGAGTCAAAAGTGGGGATAGGGTCAAAATAAAATTGATCGCGTCATGCCTGACACACACGTACACTGCGATGTCAAGAAGCAATGTCATATTTCGGTCCAGAACCCATCGTAAACTCTTTGTAACACATATAACCGATCTGAGGTAATTTAAGGCGTTTCAACATCGTATATAAAAGCTTAAGTTATGTCTGCACCCAATTTACGACCCACAGAGTCACTTCGGCCGTATTTATGTAGACGTTAAAAATGATAGCTTTTGATTTAGGTTACAATGCATGTACGTTACGCGGAATTTAAAATAAACGAGTTTTCTAATGAAAGAATAGGAAGATTGACGAAACAGACATTGCTCACAAAATTTTATTAGCCAAACGTCATTATGCTGAGAAGGGGTCCTCAAAGCTATAAATGACATCTTTACGTGTCAAAAGACTGTGTCTTGTGTGAACTATTTTGGAAACGGAGTTCTAAAGCCATAACACCGTGAACGCATGGGTAGAGTCTTAAGTTATAGCCGAGTAATAATTCATTTCAACGTTTGTGGAACGATAACGATGCACCCTAATAAAGATGGTCAATTAGTGGATCTCAGTTTGATTATACAATTAATATTAATATTGTTTAATTAATACTGCTTTTTGCGAGTCATGTTCTCAGAAATTTTATAAATTAATTCGACAGTTCTTTTAATTTTAAACTCAATCGTCACTTCCATTAATTAGTATAGAGAAGATATTTATATGAAATATAATAATGAAACTCGAGTACGTTATATGTCGTTATGTATGAACGAAACTGTATGCAAGCCATGTTTGGCTTCCGCGTTCTGACAACTTGTTCTTGTAGCCTTGGTTGGCATTCTAAGAGTAGGTATACTGTGCAATCCTGAAAATGACTTTTGTGCGCTTCAGTGAAGTTTTGTCACAAACACAACACCATATTTCCGCATGTCATGAATATTTACAAATAGGCTCTCAATTAGATTTTTAAACTTCGATTTTTGTACAACATTGATACGGGGGCTACTGCCCCTGAACCCCCGATCTAAGTTGTTCTTTTTTCTAACGTTATAACTACCGACCTTCATTAAGCATGTTCTATATGTATAGATTCTTGGGAGACTTTTCAACACTTGTGTTCTGCCATTGTCATATCACTCAGCTAGATCTTGAATATATAAGTAATAGTTGTAGTATAGTTTTCCGTGCATTTATGTACCAAACGACTGCAATAGCACAAATTTGAAGGAGTAAACTGTACAACCGTTCGCACAAATATTTTAATGCACTACTAGCTGTTCTACAACTAGCTTGTCCTTAGTTGTATGTGCTACATCTACAACTAACAAACTTATGACATAGTTGTAGCTCAGTTTTACATTATATAAACTGTGATACATTAGTAGTTGTAACATAGTGCTTATATTCAAACCGTGCATACGAATGTCGGAACGCACGGCTGGATATAATTACAGGTCAGTTGTAGTGTAACATAGCGAAACGATCGCTCAAATATTCGTACGCGCGGTAGTGTTGTTTTAACTTGTTCAAACTGGTGGTTCGCGCTCGCTTGAACTCGTCACAACCATGCGTACAAATCTTTGAATGCACGTTTAAATATGCTACAGCTGCTACTAGTGTTTATAATATTGCGGAAGTACACCATACAAACACAGGTATTCCTTTTATTTCTCATTATACTAATATTTGTTTTTTGCTTACTATTGTAAAACGAATTACACACGAATCAGACAAATTTCTAATATACAACACAGTTTGACTATATATGTTTTAGTGCAATCATGTAACACACTTTTTACGTGCACATTGTAACAGCTCTTTCGTGACCCATTACATAACTCAGCTGCTATTTAAGCGATGACAATGTCAGATGCATGAAATTGGCCTTATAAAATTTGGCATAAGTAGCGTGACCACATATGATCGTATGTCATATCCGTAATAGCATGGTATTAAGATTATTAAGACAGCCTTGATATTATGTGTTCCCTTGAATGGGGATTCTGTAATGTTTCGATACTGTTAATGCAAAAAACGCTCAAAAAATTTGAGATATCGTGAAAAGTGCTTGTCATGTTTTATGGTCAACGTGGGCCCTGGAATGGTGTTTTACCGGCTTCACTTTTTTCCCAAGCGTAGCTTTCTAAGCTAAAGTAACGGTACAAACCTAGCAGAGTAGTAGCTATCGTACTAGAAATTTAGAGAGACTACTTAATGTATGCTGTTATAATGAAAGTACATAATTATATACGTCATGAGGTATATATGTATGTATGTATTTATATATATAACATGGCTTCACAGGGCCTATTGCCACGGCAAACTCGTAGAGTTTACTTCCACGGTTGGTTCAACATTCGAACACCAAGTTTCATTTATAATTTTTCCAAACTTAGCACATTGCAACAACCGACTCCATTTCTTTTGGGAAATCGAAAATAACGCAACTATTTTGTCTCTGCCAACTAGAAATTGTGTTTTAAAAATTGAATTTTTTACAGATTCATCAGCAGAACAGCAATGGAACGGGGTCACAGTGTCATGGGGTCACGGGGTCAGTTGGGTCACATTTCTCACGGGGTCAATAGATTGACCCCGTGACCCCGAATAAAAAAATTCTTGTGTGAAATTACAAACTTTTTTCATTACTTTTCCATACAAAGATCTCACTAACATACTGTTTCATATAACCATTTATATATTACTATATAAGTTTTATTGGTGCAGAATGATAACGGGTGGTCATGAGGATCACAAAAATGCAAAAAATTACAAATTCGGTCTTTTTGTGTCAAATGCGGTTAGGTAGAGCATAATGGAAAAGATCGGTATTAATTTCTGAAACTGCAACAGGCTTGAGTAAAAATGAATCCGCGCCGAGCTGTGTGACTTCTAAGCTGTTACAACGTTCATTTCCGTGATGTCTTGTTACTTGTTCTTTGGAGTAATGGTTCGATCCGACTTCAGACCCGCCGAACAATGTAAGGACGCTTGTAAGCTTAGGATTAAGCTTATCACTGGAACACAACCCATAAGTAAATGAAAAAGTGAGGAATAAGTATTTTGGTCATTTATGTCTTTTTAGAAATTCTGTACGGAATATCTAATATAAGAAGCGATTACCGTGCGATTTTCTCACACGTTTAGCTCTCTAGGTTTTGGGTCACTGTTACGTTCAAAATTAAGATATTTGAATGTGCTTATCATTAATAAATGTTGTTTAAGTTTGATTAGGGTATTATATATGAGAAATTTTTTGAGGAATCTTTACTGATGATTTTTAACAATATTGCAAATTTGAAAATCTTATACAATTTAGAGAAAAATTATTTTCCACAAAATTAGTAAAATTAGTAATGTTAATTTGTTGACGATACATTTGTGCACTCCGGCGATTTTGACTCTAAATTCCGGGTTTCGGACCGGATATTAAAAAATTATTCGAACAATGTTGCTGGGACATTCGCTGAGATTTGTGTTTACAAATCGAAAATTTGGAAGGTACTCATTTGTGGTCATACTGAATTCCTCGGAACAAATAAATTATTGGTTAGGATAACGGAAACGAATCTCTTTTTAAAGAAGGCATAGTTTTAATCATTCTATGTATTTCAGAAGTTAAAAATTCTTGTTTATAAGTGATTATATATTTATCATCAACGGGATCATGGGGTCACGGGGTCAGAATGCGACGGGGTCATGGGGTCACTTAGATGTGACCCCGTTCCGTTGCTGCAGCAGAACTTGTACATTCATTAATTTTTTCGATTTCGCACATTAACGAATATGGCGGTAAAGTTAAGAGTATTTTTTGTGAAACTGATACCGAGGAATTGACGTGTAACACTACTGTTTTACAGGTAATAATTAAACTAATGATGAAACTGTTATATTATTTCCATTAATAATTTTATATATGAATAGGAATGTTTTAATTTGAACACCTGTGCCCCATAGAAACCTTGCATTCGTCTACCGCTTGGATGCCATAAATTCAAATTCTACAACAACAAAATATAATTATGGCCAAAAAACGGCTTGGGTTTGTAATAAAAGAAATTTTGTCAAGTCGCTATTTTGAAAATAATGGGGTCAGTTGTTCTACGGCGAAAATGGTTTCAATTTCACCCAAAGTAAAAATGAATCCGCTCCTATTAAATTAGCTCACATAAACTGGATTTACGTCAGGTTAAATCCATCTGTGTACGAGCAAATGCAAGTTTCAAATTACCTACTTCAATTTATTACACGTTTCGATAAATGCAACAAATTACTTTTGGAAATGAAGTTCTATGTATTTGGATCATTTTCGTTCAACGAGGCATGATTTAATCTTTGCTAAATATTGTTTTTAAAGAAATATTTTATTCAGGAACTGAATTTGATTGCACTTCTTTTCACCGTATTTCGTCTGCCTAGTTGGCCTACAAATGCTATTCTAAAAAAATGAATCTGGCGAAGTCTGCTCCTACCTCAAGACCTTATGGATAAAGTTAGAAAAGTACTACAAAGAAGGGCGGTTTGTCGCAGCAACTGTCGGATTCAATGCTAACCATTTGTTGCAGACTGCATTCATCATAATAAATTGAGGTTTATGTTTATTGAATAAATCTACCTTCAGTTTGTTCTATTAGATATAGCAGTAAAAATATCACTAGGCTGTGTGGTAAATTAGCGCTATTGTATTAACCGATCATACATGAATCAATCAATGAACAAAAATAGAATACAGAACCTCTATCAATAGTATTAAGGAAGATAATATTGATATTGATTATAACTGATATATATACAAGTCAATATTGCCGGTAGATATGATCAGAATAAGATCAGCGTTAATACCTGGAGCTAAAATCAATCAAGTCTAGATACAGAACCACCAATCGTCAAAGTTTCTCTAGGTAACTTGATTAGGCTAACTGTTTTTTTCATAGCTCACTGATTTTGTTCGCCGAAAGTTTGATATTAGCTTTTCATCCGTCCAAATTTAAAACCACAATTATTGATAAATTACCATTGTGGTGCAAACATTTTTATTATTTATGTCTCTGACAATACAAATAGAATTACACACATACACACAAAACTATATATAATACAATACTTAGCAATATATCTTAAAAATTAATTTTATTTAGCAACAAATCTTTTATTTTTTCGTTGTAATACGGACTGCTTATCTCGGTCACGGTTGTTATTACTGAAGCAGTTTAAGCGTTCAGAAGTGTAAAACTTCGTTGATAAAATGGAAAAAGTTAGTTTGTTAGTGTTCACATCTGAAATATCATTTGTTGTTTACGATGACAACTGTGGACTCCAAACATGTATCACGGACTCAACAATAAAAAGCAAACTGTTCTTTTAGAAATGTTTATTGGCTTTGTACAGCGATGCGCGCCCTAGTAACGTGAGGGACGACAGCCGAACGACGTTTATGTTATAAAGGACAACCGTGTGGAAGTTTTGTTTATCCTAGTTAGTCTCTGCAGCCATCAATTATATGATGTCTTGGACACCAAGGCACTATAGTATGCATAGATTGTATATTGTCTGTAATGGTATGATATAGATTACAAGATAAAATTTTTGAAAAAGTTGTATGGTGTCACCTACACCATGGTGTTACCTACACACCTTATATTGTGTTTGTCTACGGTGTCCTTGACATCATTAGTAAAGAACGCCTGGTAAATGTAGACACTATAATTAAGTACATAATCTGTTAGATAGTTTGTGTATGAACTATATACCACGGGATGATATGGTGTAGACTATTGTGAGATAACTTCCACATGGGGGCCCATTATAAGGTAAACACCACATTACGTTATAACCTTTAAGATGAGAACATCTTAGAGCGGTGGGTTCGGAGGCGGAAGCCCCGGACTTATGCTTAGGCGTAGCGTATGTCTCATATAAGGCTATAAGCTTCGATAGAGGCTTAAGCCTAATATATCGACATCGGCAAGGACTACACTCTATTTACGTCCTTTAGTGTTACTTTGGCCACATGATACCAATAATGCATAAGGGAATAGTATGACGGTCTCTACCACTTTAATGCAAACTCCTCTGTTTGATAACACGGATTGTTTTTCGATAACATTCCCTTGGCTTAGGCAACTCCCCTCAAAGACAGGAAACTAGAGTTACGCACCCGCCGCACAAACAGGTTCTGCGCATGCTGATCTATCCGAAACGACGGGTGTAACGGTGAAAGCACCGGTGGCATCAAAATCTACTTGATAATAGCGCTCAGGGAAGTTGCATACACTTCTCATGTGTACATTTGCCGTTATTATTAGTATTAGAATTAAATTGCTTTATTATGTAACTGTGTTATGCTTAAAATTTATATATATACAATCAACAGTGCATTATTAAAAGCTTGTAGAATAGTATGATACTAGGATACTGATGTACCTTGCCATATCTGAAGAATTCAAAGGGGTTTACTCCCAAAGGTTCATTAGTGATGTCGTGAGGACGAGCATGCGTATGCTCTGGAACTGTGAAACATTCACGTCAGCACCGCGATGCTTAATGATTCTGTTGGTGCCGCCTGGAAACTTCTGGAAACATCCGTATTCCTCCATGTTCTCGAATGTTCTCGAAGATTCCATTAATGATATATATGCAAAGACAATTGACCATTCATTGTTTCATTCCTCTATGCTTGCGTTTGCGTTATCTTCCGTGTTCGTTACACACTTCGGTTACACGTTATCTTTATGTGTTTATTTTTCCAAGAAACTTTGTTTTCATGTCTCTGGTTCAGTGTCTCACTATTTCACTTGGAGATACAACAGGTGTTTTTGGCGCACTGAGTAGGATCTTCATTCAACACTCCGAGCAAAGGCTCAAGTCAACTCCGACCCAACGTCTTCCGGATTGGTGAAGATCAACAACCATCGCGACAATATCCGAAACCACCAAGCTAATCGAGATGATGCAGAAGCAGCTGGCCGCTCAAGAAAAACGCCATCTCGAACAACTTCAAGAACAAAGACCTGCCAACGAGCGACAACAACAACACATGGAGGCCCTGGTCAGGATTATCCAACAACCGGGTTCCAATGCGACATCCATCGCTCCAGTCGTGCCATCTGCCTTTCCGCACATTCCCGATTTCGAGCCGTTCGATTCCACTTCCGAACTTTGACAGGACTACTTGGAACGATTCCGCACATTTGCCGGGGCACATTCCGTGTCGGACGACAAAGTGGCACAAATTTTCCTCACGAATCAATCCAACGATGTATACCGTCTTTTGGGAAATCTAGCCCGTCAGCAAACTCCTCCCAAGGGAATCAACGACCTCACGATGGACGAAATCACAGATTTCATGAAGAACCAGTACGATCCAAGCGATTCGTCGTTCACGAGCGATTCAAATTCTGGAGCGACATGGGACGCAAGCCTGGTGAGACGCTTCAAGAACTCGCGGCTCGCATCCGTCAAGACGTTGCGACGTAAGATTTCGCCTCAATCAAGGACCCTCAGGACGAAGCCCTACGCTCACGCTTCATCTGTTCTGTCAACAACGAAGCCGTTCCGAAAGCCCTTTTCAAGGTCAAAGATGATGAACTTGACTTCGCCCAAGCCGTCGAAATCGCCGTCTAAACGGAGGACACAGCGAAAGTAGCAAAAGAAACCGTTCATGGATTCAAGCACAAACCAGTTCAAAAGGTCAGACACCGTTCCAAACCTTCGTTCAATCCCGCATCCGCAGGCAAATTTCTGTCGAATAAGAAGGCCGGTGGTGACAAGAAAATCCCGTTTCCCTGTCCTCGTTGTGGAGAGAAGAATCATCATGCCAAAGACTGCCGATTCAAGGACAAGGAGTGCAATTTCTGCGGCATCAAAGGACATTTGGAGAAAGTCAGCAAAAAAGATTTTCAAACAAAAATCCTCGCTCAACAGGATTGGAGCGGTCAATGCCGTACCCAATAAAAGATCTTTGCTGAAAATGGAAATTCCTCTTGAGATTCAAGACACTACCGTTCAAATGAAGCTGGATACCGCCACCGTCGGGAATTTCATTTCCAAGCAACATTGGAAGGATCTTGGGTGCCCGCCTATCCATCAGTCCAAATGGAGATTTCAATCCGCCAGCAAGCATGATTTGCCAGTACAAGGAACGTTCTTCGCCCAAACCAAGACACATGATTCAAAGAAGCCACAGGAAGCTCAATTCACCGTGACCGATCTGCCGGATCTCAATCTACTGGGACGCAACGCAATCCGAGATCTGGGCATTTCACTCGACAAGGTTCTCAAATCCACGGAACCTTGCAATGATGTCTTCGATCATTTCAAATCGGATGCAAAACTTCAGCAATGTTGTCAATCTTTGTGCCTAGAGTTCTCCGATCTTTGGAAACCGGAATTGGGATGTCTAAAAGATTTCGAGCTGGACGTCAAATTTAAGGACGGCGCTCAACCAATTTTCCGCAAGGCCCGCCCTGCCCCATACGCACTGGAGTCCGATCTGGAAGAAGCCTACCGCGACAGGATTGCAAAAGAAGTCTAGGAACCGACTCAATTTTCGTCATATGGAACCCCAGTGGTCCCCATCAAGCAGACGCTGCTACCTGGTAAATCCAAGGCCAAGCTTCGCGTCTGTGGCGATTACTCCGTTACGGTCAACCCACACATGGAGGACCATCGTCATCCGTTGAATCTCCCGGAGAATCTAATGCATAAACTAGGTGGCGGATACGGATTTACAAAGATCGACCTAGCGGACGCCTACAATCAAGTCAAGATGGCTCCAATCAATCAACGAAGACTAGCCCTTAGTACCCACAAGGGTGTGCTACTCCAGAAGCGCCTACCGCTCGGGATCAAATCCGCGCCCGGATATTTCCAACAAGTGATGGATCAACTCACAAAAGACCTTCCTGGCGTGGCCGTTTACTTGGACGATTTACTGGTAAGCGAAAAGAATTCAGATGACCACCTCAATACCTTGCAGCGCATCCTCCAATCGAGTACCTTGGACATCTCTTGTCTAAAGATGGGATCGCCAAAGGGCCCAAGGTCGACGCTGTCACTAACATTCCGACGCCCAAAGACGTTACGAGCCTCAAAGCTTTCCTTGGTTCCGTTCAATTCTATGCTAAATTCCTTCCGTCGGATATGGCAACAATTGCCGAACCGCTATATCAATTGATAAAGAAAAAGGCGTCATGGACATGGGAAGAGAAGCAACAAGAAGTATTTCAACGACTCAAAGACTTGACATCTTCTGAAAACGTTCTAGTACACTTCGACAGTAACCTTCCAGTGGGTCTGGCCTGTGACGCATCCAAAGTTGGGATTGGAACCGTGCTATTCCATCGCTATCCTGACAACAGCGGACGCCCAATCGCCAACGTCTCAAAAACGCTCACAGAGACTCAAAAAAATTGCAGTCAAATTCAGAAAGAGGCACTGGCAATCGCCTTTGGACTAAAGAAATCCTACTCAGTGAGCCAAAAGTTCCTGTTGTATCTCCAAGTGAAATAGTGAGACACGGAACCAGGAAAGGACTCTACCAGTCCATATAAGGACTCTACCAGTGCTTATATGGACGCAAGCTCGTTCTGGTCACCGATCACCGACCACTTAAGGCGTTGTTTGGTCCCGGCAAAGACATTTCTCTCCTGGCCGCAAACTGTCTGGCTAGATGGGCTCTACTCCTTAATCAGTTCAATTACAATATCGAGTACCGGAACACCAAGGATCATGCCAATGCCGATGTACTCAGCCGTCTTCCCGCCGGAGAAGATTCCAATTTTGACGGGTAGGAAAGTGAAGACGACACCGAGCTGGTCTGCGCTGTACGGGAAATCGAAAGCAAGCTGGCTCCAGCCTGATATTTCTCCATGCTCCGAGAATCCGCAAAGGACCCGGTCATCTCCACAGTGCTGAGATTCACCCGCGCAGGATGGCCGCCGAAGAAGAGTGATGAAGGCACCGAAATGCGACGCCTCCGACAAGTCGCAGATTCCTTATCAATTAGCAATGGATGCCTGCTCCTTGGTTCAAGAGTCGTTATCCCTACAAGTATGCGACGTCGCATTCTGGAACTTCTGCACCTGGGACACTTTGGTATGCAGCGGATGAAGAATCTCGCCCGCACATTGGTATACTGGGCCAAAATAGGCGATGATATTGAAGCCACTTGCCGCCATTGTGGAACCTGCGGTGAACACCAGAATAAGCCTGTCAAACCACCCGTTCATCCGTTGATGTTTTCTGAAACGCCATTGAGTCGCCTTCATTTAGATCATGCCGTCAACTTCCTGGGATCCAACTTGTTAGTACTTACGGATGCTTATTCCAAATATCCGTGCATCCATCCAACATAATCACTTTCCACAAAGTCCACAATCGACCTCCTTGAACAGGACTTTGCTCATTTCGGATATCCGCACATCCTGGTTTCGGACAACGCAACAGCATTCCAGTCCGAGAGTTCAAATCATGGTGCCGGGATCATGGGATCGTCCATCTCACAGGAGCCCCGTACCATCCAGCTACAAATGGATCCGCGGAACGCCTCATTCAAACATTCAAGTAGGCGCTCAGGAAATCCAGTCTTCCTCCACGACGGGCCCTGCAACAATTCCTCATGCAGTTTCGACGGACGCCGCACTCCTCCGGGTTCTCGCCGAGTGAACTGCTCAATTCCCGTCAAATCCGCAAGACGACCGACACCTTGCTACCTTCTCCCGCTCACGAAGATCAAGGTAAGTAAGCCAGGGATTCTTCCAAATCCTTGGGTCCGGCACGGGTCTCCCGAGTCATCCAATTCTATGAAGTCGGAGAACCGATACGCACTCCGGCCACGACCAAAAGCACCGCGCGCCCCCGGCGACCGCTGTCCATTTCACCGAAACCCGGGAGTACTTCACAGGGGCTCATTGGAGAAGGCGCTGGGACAACTTGCCGATCGCCGAAGGTTCTGAAGCTGGGAATACCCCCCCCCCGGAACCGCCCTAATTCAATTTCGTTAGTTCCGGAGAAGTTTCCAGCACACCCAGTCTCTCCCGATCTGCGATCGTCTCAACACAAACAATCCGAGCAGCTTCCTGAATAAGGGCCTCACAATCCACGTCGTTCTAACCATACTCGCAAGGCAAGCAACCGATTTACGCCTTAAACTCCAGGCTTGGTGGGGAGGCGTCGTGAGGACGAGCATGCGTATGCTCTGGAACATTCACGTAAGCACCGCGATGCTTCATGATTCTGCTGGTGCTGCCTGGAAACATCCGTATTCCTCCATGTTCCCGAAGATCCCATTGATGATATATATGCAGACAATTTACTATTCATTCCTCTATGCTTGCGTTATTTTCCATGTTCGTTACACACTTCGTTTGCACGTTATCTTTATGTGTTTATTTTTCCAATAAACCTTGTTTTCAAGTCTCTGGTTCCGAGTCTCACTATTTCACTTGGAGATACAATATATAAAACGCAGATAACACTGGCACGCGTACATAAAATCGACAGGCCTACTGCTCATGTAAGAATTTTAGTATATACAAGCCTGACTGAATTTGAGACGAAAATCCGCAACCCAAAAGATACAACCTCAATACAGATAGAGTAAAAGTATAGAGCCCCGTAGAATAAAAACAGCGGCTCTTAAGAGCCAAATTTACGAAATACACAAAGGCGTTAAAACCGTTCAAGAAAACAAAGCGACGAAAAGCAGAATCTGAAGGCCTGAACCGAAAAAGTAGTGACAAAGCGATCGCACACCACTTGGTTAACTTCCAAGTAAATAAAATATTACCTGGAAACTTCGGACAAGAAAGGAACGTACATAAGACACGCAGCATTGTGACTTATTAGCGCTACAAAAGAGTTGATTTTTAGTGGAGATCACAGTACCCTTCAACAAAGCACACAAACAAAGAACTATGCCGCGGTTCGTTTCGCGCTCCTGCATGTCATGCGTAGGAAGGCCACCTTCCCCCTCCCCTTGAATTGTTTTCGAGACCGGACAAATTGGCCATCTGATATCGAGGGGAACACGATTTCCCAAACACGAAGCAGAACATTTTGCTTCATGAAAAGTAGGTGTCACGGTTAAATTGTTACCAAGAAAAACACAGAGACACTGCGCGAAGCGCACCGCGTCATAATTCTCGGGCTGATTAGCCTTTGCTGAAGAGTTTCACACTCCACTCTTCGGTGTAAAATCATCAAGCTCTGATACGATATATAGTTAAAAATTTGCTAGCTGCCCCATAAAAATAAATTATATTGCACTAGAAGGTCAAAACGGCAAAATTTTACTTAATTCCATGGCACACAACAATCGTATAATAGACAGATAAACATCCAATGAAACAAGTTAACGCATTACATGCGCGTGAGATAGAAAATTATTCTTCAGCCAAGCTATACAAACATATACATAGATGGGGCGTAGCTTGTCATACCTTATTACACGCTAAAAACCCTCAGCCATAAAATGTTCCGCATCATAGCAACATTCACACTTTGCGAAACTCATTAAGATCACCTAAACACTATTATCAAGTTGCACTGTCAGTTGAAATAGACTGAAATTGTTGCATGACAAAATCGGATTTCCAAAAATTAGATATGGTATTGACGATGTTCAATTCGTCACAAATAATGATATACTGTCTCCGAAATGTTCAAAAGATAGCTATAATAGAGACCTTTACCACATCTTCCAAGGTTTCACATATCAACTTTTGCAACACTTCACTTGACACACGTCAGAGAGCAGTTGACTCTTAATGAATGAGAATACCAGTCTGCTGACTATATACTCGTACCTTCACAAGACATTCAAAGCAATTTCGGAGGCGCTTCACGCAGCCACGTTTATATAGGGATTGGTTTTCACTAAAACTGATAGCTGTCCATGCGGCGAATTCTGAGTGTTAAATATGTAATTTAGAAAGACGTATACGCAGTTATATTGAGCAGCAACTTACGAACTGAGTAGTTTAAATAGTGCAGATAAATATATATAGCCGCTTATGTAGGTAATGCGTTTTAGAGTCATGTGGAACATCGCTTACAATTATTGCATGACGAATTGCTTACAATGTGCAACCACTCAGAGGACTGAATTTCTTACAATATGTCGAGATCTTCATGCCTGATCCACAATGGCCTGGCGTCCGTCCTGGACCACGTGTTGACGTTAGACGTGAATAAATAAGAGCTCCGGATCTACGCAGCTTATCGGCAAAACATTTAAAGTGGTCCTGTCGATCGTTGTATGCTTCTATGTAAGCAGATATCCTGCTTACGGTTCCAATTCCAGCGACATAGGTTATGCCAAGCCAAAACTGAACAAATAATGCATCCTCTTCCATCCCGGAACGTATCTATATATTGTATCTATTTAGCCTTATTCGCAATCAATTTGCACAATAGCTATTATAAACAAACACTCAGCTATCCATATCGACAGGTTTTCTTGGTAAAATTTCGTTACCGCTATCGGCAACACACCGAACACGCATTACGCACGAACCATACTCGAATTTGTTTGTACCATGTGTATACCTAATACCCAACGATTTGGCATTCCACATTATAAGTCAAACTTTGAATCCCGAATGAATTGCAACGATACCGCACGACAGATTTCGATATGTGACGTGCTTATATCCTGCTTCTTCAATCATTTTGGCAAATTCAATCTGCAACAAAGCACTGTGTATTATTTTGGAGTGTTTACTAATATTATGTACAAAATATGAGATCCAATTGAGAAGTCCGCAGATTGTGTCCATCGAATGTCGACAAGGATATCACAAGTTCAACCATGTCGATTGCAGTCGCGGCCAAAAAATAAGTGCAATCGAAAACGTAATCGAATGAAATTTCGTTTTCAAAAATAATAGAAATTTTATAAATTTGAAGTTTGCGCTAAAACCGAAATCGGAAGAAGTTTCGTTTAATTGAAGTTCATCGATCGATCGAAGTTGATCTAAGTGGTCATAAAATCGAACGCAGACGAAATCGATCGATCTTCGGTTGAACGAAATTCATTAAATTAAACGCAAACTAACATTTTTATTTTGACGCAATCAAAATTCGCTTGGATCATTTTTACTTTTCGTTTGAACGAAAACGATCGAAATCCAACGAAACTTCGTTCGATTTTAGAGCTCCTAGTTATGATTGTAACTGTAGCACTTACTGGTGCAGTACCGGCCAAAACTGACTGCTGTTGGTTAAACGTTAACTTCCTGAGCGCCCCATACTATTATTGCACAGTTCGTTCGATGTACGCTAAGTCATCTTCGAACGAGTTGCTCGATATTGATGAAACAAAATTAATAAAACCAAGAGTTTATAATTTCTTGATAACAGTATGACACTTTTAGAAATAACCATATAAAAGGGTCGCGTATGGTGCGATCCATTTCGACCTTTATCCCTGTTTCTAGAAATTACCTTCCATCACTTTGTTGCGGAATAATGGTGTTTTATGGATAAAAATTTCCAAAACAGTTTGAGAGTCGATTGAAAAAAAAATTTTTTGATCGGCCCTCTACTTTTGCAAAGGGGGGTCGCTATACACCCTCAAAACTGGGGGTTTAAGAATTTTTGTCCGTGAAGCCATGACAGGCGCACAAATCTGAGGGGGTAACCCAGAAGTCGAAATTAATCTCGTCATGAACGATCCGTTTATTTGGTAATTTCATAGAGTATCGTACTGTCTTAATTATAAAACCTTGATAAACTGAACGCCTCGGTCGGCGAATTGCCAACTACCGTGAAAATTCATTTTAATTACTATTACTAGAAAAACAAAAAATATTTATATTGAAACCTAGCTATGTAATAAACAAATATATATTGAACGATGCTGGATATATCTCAGAAAAGCAGTGGAAAGTCACATGGACCGTTGGCATCACATATTCAGGTTATAAATAGCTAAAAATAGTAAAAGGCACAACTAGGGAGCTATATCTCCGCTGCAAAATATTATAATGTGCTATTTTTCTTTTCTATAAAACAATAGATTTGGTACGAAAATTATGCAGTGACCCCAAATTTTGTGCACGATAGGCCCTCCGGTAGTCGAGAATAAAAATTCTAGATCTATGTAGTCTACAATGAATTTCTTTCAAGCGCACACCATTCATTTTGTAGCAAGAACAGTATTTAAAGGTGTACTACATAGCAGATCATCCACGAATCACCCTTATTGAAGTATACATTCCAAATTCAGAAAGCAAATAAAAACAAAAACAAATAAAAGAAAAAATAAATAATAGGATAAGAAAGATAAGAAAAACAAATAAAAACCAAAAACTTCATAATCCTACCAGTGATGGAAATACAAACAAACTCAATAAACTAGTTTTATCATGTCCACTTAGAAGTGAATTATACGGTTTCATGTAGCAAATCTCCTTTAATATGCTAAGGTTAAGAAACAAAATTTCAAAAGATCTTCTAGGAAAACATTTGGGTTACAGCAATCACCTAATCTGAATCTTATTTTACTTTCCGTTACAGATCAACAATTTTACGACAAAAATGAGTTGTTACGTCGTCTTTTCGCTTAGAATAAGCCAAAACATTAAGTCCTAAAAACTAACTAATATTCACAAGTGCCAATCAAAATATATGGCTTCTATTGGCCCATTACATACTTGCTAGCATTTTCCAATATACTACACGAACGCAAATTTAAACACAAATTTTATGAAAAAAGATAACATCACAATATTATATCCAGTTACCTGACACCACAGCGAAACACACAGCAGTTGTTCACTGGATATACGCTGTATACACCAAACGCTGGCTTTCCCAAATAGTATCCAACTCTCTGGGAACCGTATTGAGGGAATAGAGAGAAATTCGATTTCCCCAGGTCGAACACGGTGAATATTATTTGGCCTATTTTTAATCGTGCAGAAAAATACCTGGGGACCTGGGACGGGCAGATCTGGGAAGAAGCCAAAAAATACCTGGGACGGGGGCTGAACCGGGAGCATTTGAGGGAAACCGAGAAAGCTGCCCCCATGAAAAATACCAGAAACTTCATCATTCATAGCACCGTGTAATTAAAAACCACAACTATTAATCACACCTGATTAGGAAATTGCCGGATACTTTCAACGAGATATTGATAAGACTTCCAATCGCCAGCAATTATGTGACCCATTACAGGTATAACGTTGAACGAGTACCAATCGTAAGCGCTGAAATATTTTGTTGACATGACCAACAACTTATACGTCAATTACAGTAATTACAAAATGCACTTAATACTAGTTTTTAGTTTTCCAAGGAAATTGTGCCGCAAAACGTAATAGAAAGTATTGAAATTGCAATTACTAAAGTTTATTCCGTGTACTAAATAAGAAGCGACGCAATTAAATATGTCGTAATAAAGCCATTCGACACTAAGCGATTAGAGTTTCCCCAATAGGTGCGTAATTGTGCATAAAATTCTTTTTGCCGTCAGTTGGTACAATTAACCCTTCAAAACAATGATAAATTTTTGCAAATTTTTTTTGCGACGCGTAATGGAATGGACTTGTTCACGTGGATTTGTGTTTGTGCTGCTCCAACGATTTTCTACCTAAATTCTTACAGAAATGACACGAATTGAAAAATATTGTTTGATTTTTATCATTTTGTTCTCACCCAACATTTTAGGTTTAACTCATACTGGAGACGCCATATTGAACAAATCGTTTATCGAGAGCTGAGCAGCTTTAGGTATTTTTTGGCAGGGCAGCTATTTTCGAACTATGAGCCAAACTTTAAAAAACAGCCAAAATGTTAAATGTCCAAAATTTTTATAAAGTTTCACCGCTTGTTGGGAGTGGACGATGGGATTAAAAAATTACTCAACCAGTTAAAACATGTTGGTTTCACTGTTGCAACCCCACACTGGGCATGTTTCCTTGATTTGCAATTCATACCACAAGCTTTATAACAAAATCAAATCTGAACGTTTCTATGGTTACAGATGTTTCATACCTACATATCGGCTTCCATATCTGTATAACAGCGGTGTAGAATATGACGGTAGTGACAATACTCTAGCACAGTAGTTTTTATGCCTACAACCCTCAAGCAAAATAAGATCCGACAAATCTATAATGTTGTTCTGATTCAAACTGTGTCTCAAAACCATCTACCAATCAAACTAAAATGGTTCAATACCTACCTAACGAGCAACGGATTGTCTACCTGACTGAACTCCAAACACATAAATCGCCCACCTTTTCGAAGAACGCGATAACTTTCAGCCAATACCTGAAATATATTCAAACTCAAACATGTCAGCTGCCAGCAAGCTCTGCGCTAATAATCTATACTCTAAAGCAAACTGCAATAAATTATTGAAGCACCTGGTTGAGCTGTAAATATAATTTTTATTAACAAATTTGTTTCAGCTGAAGTTCTTGATGGCGATAAATTTGTTTATGAAATCTAATTGTTTTGTATGCAGACAACAATGCTTTTGTTTTGCAATTCTCTAAAAGATGCAAAACATTTGAAGCGTAGGGCAATGAGTATTATTTTAACATTCAATCAATACGATAACAAGATATCCAATAAACCTCTGTAAAACACAGATTTTGTTCACTAAAACTAGCAAAACAAACCTGAACCCTACTAACTGTAAATTTGTTCTTTTACAAGATTCGTTTCCTAGAATTATCGAAAATTTTCATAAATATCAGGGATAACCAGAAATCATATTCAAACGTAAACCGTGTTCCGACTAAACGTAAAACCACACAGGAGTCGGAATTCCGGTAAAAAAATTTTGTTTACAGTTTTCTACATTTTGGTCCTCCAGTTATTGCCGAACCATGCATTTTTATACGGACAGTGATTTTGCTCATAATCAGGCAAAATAAAATTGTGGCTCGATAAATCGACACGATAACTGGAAATATTTCCCAGAAGATTTTTCATCTTAACCCCGGAGAAATTGTTCATCTCAATTTTATGTTAATAAAACAACGCGAGATAGATGTCTACTTGTCCCCTCACAGAACGAAGAAATGTGTTTTTGAGGTAATTCCGTATTAATTGGAAATCACAAATGGATGGTTGTTATTTGAACTGCAATTATATGCACATGTTATTTGCTGGGTGTACTCATTTTTGCACAGATGGTATTTATAACTGTTACATCACCCAGAGAGTATTAATAATGCACTTACCCACCAACATATCGTAATTTTTTGTTTGCTGGAAAATCCGAATAAAAAAACAATAAGCACGTGGAATTTTCAGGACTGAGACGGAGGCAGACATGGCGGAGTTTTCCGAGTTGCGGACACATCCCCCACTGCACTCCATCACCGACAGGCCAGTTTAGGACAATTGTATGACCAGACCAGAGATGTGCAGCTATGTTCAAATTGAACTTTTTCAACCTCATAGGCAGCGCAGAGTATGGATTGCGTATCGGTATTTCATTTAAGTCGAAACTTTCCAACTTTCACATACCAAAACACTAGGAGCACGTTGGTTTAACATAAACTACATCAAATACCGTTCACTTCGTTTATAATTATATGAATTAGTACTGTAACGATTCATGGAAAACCAAAATACGAATGTTGTTAACTTTGAGGAACTGTACTACTAAATGTCTGTAGTATCATGTAGTTTCATACTTACATACACAGTAAAATGACAAAAAATAACTTTTCCTCAATAAAACGCCCGCTGTCAAAGACTGGACCTGAATATTCGAAGTCACCCGACAGGGGCATGCTGGCTTATTACGTGCACTTTATTAGTGATAATCAAAATCAATCGTACCAATCATAGCAGGTTTCAGCTCATTTTGGCCTAACATATCATTATATTTTATTTGTAGCCTGTAATCAGCAATTGAACAAATCCTGAAACTAAGGCAAACAAAGCGCACATATGGCGAACGTATTTTGCTTACCCTGTCAATATGAGTACAGTTTCGAATTCCGAATGCAATGGTATACACATCGAACAAATTGGCTTCAAACGGCAGCGCCTCGGCATCGCATTTGATCCACGAAATGCCTGTTAAAATTTAAAGAAGCAAAAATATAATAGTTTAAAATATGTATGTAAGTTAGCAATGTACAATTTTTCGCTGTAATGTGTTTTAAATAAAATAATAACTTGCATTACATTCATTATATATGTATCCAAAAACTCATTCTCAGGGAAAATTTCAGTTTAGGCGTGGTGATGTATATTTCGAGGTATATATTTTAGCTGTCGTAAATGTATTTTTAGGCTTTAAAACTACGTTTTAGCATTAGAAATAATAGCAATGTGTAAAAACATTTAGCACACAAACATATAATAGAGATATTAATAAATTTTAGATTTGTTGAACATGGGGGTGTCGTCGGCTTAAGTAATCAGCAAGCTAATGTGATTACGATATTCGAATTCAGAATAGAAGTCTTTGCAACAAAAGGAATGGTTTTAAATTTAAAATTTACAATTTTCCACACTTCTCAAGTAATTTGTTCATTCCAACGTTTCGTGGAATAATTTACAGCCAAATAGCTAGATTTGCACGCATTAATAGCAAACTCAAATATTTTGAAAAAGATTGTTTGATCTTCCATGAAATTGTTAAATCCAAGAAATACCCTAATAGGCTCTTTACGTTATTCGAAATAAGTTCAGGAAGTCACCACTATCCACAAAAAATTAACTGAACTACTCGAACGACTAGACCTTTCCTTTTGGTGTAAGTATTTTAATGGTTAGACCTTTCTCTTTTGGGATTGGTATCATTCATGATTAGTCATCTATCCTTTTGATAATGATGCATTTAATCCACTTTTTTAGTTTTGTTTTAATTTTTCCAAGTCATCCATCCCTTTTTTCTGGGACTTTACAAAATACTATTTTGCAATATTTATCAGTACTGTTTTTACAGCTTAACGACAACCTAGAATTTAGAGGTTATCCCATAATACATTTTAATGTTAATTAAAACTAAAAATGCATAATGCCTCCACCTTTATCGAATAAAGTGACATATAAATTGTTTTTAAGTGGGCACGGTGATAGCCCCAGAACATGTTAACATTTAAAGGTAAGTGATAATTTTTAAAGCTAAATTAAAACTAAAAAATGCACACTGTCTCAAAATTTCAAATATAAAGTATAAATCTTTTTAAAATAATTAAAAAATATATATAAATTATTAAATATAAATCTTTTTAAATAAATTAAAATATATATAAATTATTATTTTCCGCTGAGGGCGATATGAGAAAAACGTTAAAATTTCTTTTTCGTCTGTCGCTGTCATTCATAACTCATTTTCGGATGGACAAACGGTACAGACAGTACAAAGTGCAAAATTAGCTCATCGAAATCTACAACTTTACTGAGCACGAATTTTTGTGGAACTATTTTATGGGCCCTGTTGGGCCCGAATATGACTCGTCGACCCTTTGCTAGAAATCGCAATGTTTGCGATTTAGCCTTACTATTCAATGAGTGTATGCTAGGTTATCAAGCATCCAACTTGGCTATATTATACCTTTCATGGGGTTTCAAGGGTTTACGCATAAGGAAATCGGTTTCTAAAATGTTTGTTATCATTTGTCTGATTATGTATTGCGTCCAGGACACCAAGCATAGCCTATATATAGATTTCTGAAGGTGCAATACAATGATTTCGTTATCTTGAGGCCAGCGTGCATATTTCAAGCCTTTTCATGATTTTTCAATTGGTTAGGGACAATGAATCCGATTTCTATAATGTTGCCTGTTTTCTGTTATTTGGTTACGTGTTGCGTACAGGTCTTCAAGATTTGTATGTAAAGGTTTCCCGGTATAATTAATATGA
Organism: Trileptium ribeirensis; assembly: GCA_030248225.1. Lineage (NCBI taxonomy): Eukaryota > Metazoa > Nematoda > Enoplea > Enoplida > Thoracostomopsidae > Trileptium > Trileptium ribeirensis. The sequence goes on from JASANE010022995.1 coordinate 41,015, forward strand.
TCGTTTGGTTAGCTAGAGTATATTATAATGTACCTTTTTAAACGTTTTCGTTGTGTTCAAGATCAATAAACCCGATTTTCTAAAAATAGTAAGTATCCAGTAGTTTTGTACATGGCATCAAAAATAGTTTATATAAGGGTATTTCGGTATGCAGAGTACGATGATTTGGTTATGGAGAGTCCAGATGTAGGTTCAATGTAGTTGGCACTAGACAAGTTTTGCGCCTGTGCACACCTTGAATTAAATTTGGTATGAGACACAAGTTGCAGTACTTCAAATTCCTTACTGTTATCATGGGAAAGTGTACGTAAAGTTTTTAATAAAATATTATAGCTATTGCAATCATGGTTAAGAAAACATTCTTACCCTGCGTAACTCCCGATGCTTCAGCCTTCCTTTTACCCTCATCCAGCATTTCTTGATTGATGTCGCAGACAGTGATATGTCCGTTTTGTGATTCCAAGTTAGTGCTATTTCCGCTGTGAGCAGCATCTGGGACCAAACGCTGAGACCAACGACTGGCAACATGGTTGTAACATCGAAGAGCAATGTCGCCTGAGCAGTTAAAAGCATAAATCAATGCAAAAAAGCTAGACAAATTACGATTTACTAAAATCAATACAACTTTCACTTTAGAGTTTCATGCTACAACTAGAGGATTTCTTTACCCATGTGAAACATTCAAACGAGGTCAAAAAAGAATGGTTTTAACTGAGCACGACAATTTATGATGAAATGAAACTTATGAACGACTGGAAAATATGCCTGATACAACAAGAAAGTTTCTAAGTTAATAAAAATTTATGCCACGTCCTATTTATTTCAACCTTTTCCAAGAAGGGTGCCCGATACTATGGCTTCAGGAACTATTTTCTCGAGTTCCCTGGGGTTCCGCTATACGGAGAAGGAGGTCTGACCCATCATATCCGGCCGCTGACCAATATTGGCCACCTCACCCCCCCCCGAAATTTTGATTTTTACCCTGGGAATTCTTTGTCTCCCAGCATCGAAGGTGCAATTTGAGAGAATTCTAGTACCTATTTTGGCCATCTTTGTCGTAGCATGTAGTAATACAGACGTAGACATGTATACAAAACGACACATATATGTAAATATATAAATAATAGATACTATTAACTCTATCGAGAGTGCAGACGTAATGAAGCATAGGTACACGTACTCCTTTTGCGTGCACAGATAATCACCTATCCATAGCATACAGTCGTTGTGCTATATGTAGATATCACACAATACAGCACAATTTAGAACAAAACAAACACCGGCAACGAGTTTCCCACGCCCGAAAAGCCCGAAGTGCAAGCTATCAGCCTCCCAGCATGTGACAATAAAATTAGAAACTTTGGTCAAGGAACCATGGGGGCGCCATACCTCAAACCCATAACTCCAGAACAGGCGCCTTAATCTAAGAATAAAAAAATTGTTATTATTGATTAGTAAAAATATTATTTGTATTTTAATATAAGTCGTGCGTACCATAATATACTACATAAAGCAATGTCTAATGTTTAGGTTAACACTATACTATGGTTGTAAAAATAACGACTAACATAGCGCTATTGGTTCGTTTCGCTACACATAACAAAATTGAACAAACCTGTGCCACCAGCTACGTCTAGATGTTTTGTGCTGGGCCCAGGCCTCAGCATCCAAACAAACTCATCTTTCCACAAACGATGCACGCCCGCACTCATTGCGTCGTTCATAAGATCATAACGCGTTGCGACATTGCGAAACACTTCGTATACTGAAATAACGAACAATAACAAAATATTAAACTTTTTTATGTATGGCAAAATAAACTTTAAGTAATTCAAAGTCTCCTTTCCATTTCGACGCTGTCCAAATTCAAATACTAAGACACATATAAAATAAGGTGGCTTGTCTATTACCAGCTCGGAATGCATGTGGAAACGGAGCTATATTGCTTACTGAACTGCAAGCGTAACAACAGTTAGATAAAAATATAAAAAGTCTCTGGATTTTTGACCATTATTGGTTTTGATGTCAGTACAGTAAGCAATACCGCTCCGTTTCCACACCCATTCCGAGCTGGTAATTAACCGCCAGAATTGACAGCTGCTCGCTCGTTGACCGCACGCGAGTCGCTCGGGGGGAAATTAAAATTTCACCTTGAAATTTATAATTTGTTCCACGTTGGCTCGCTGCTATGTAGCCCGCTCACGATGCGACAATAAATTGAGGTGAGTACTGTAAGCATTAACACACCCATAGAAATAGATAACTATAAATTAAAAAGAACAAAAACAAAAACAAGTAAAAATACAACAAACAATAAAAAAATCAATAAATATCAAGACATTAAAGAATCAGGACAAAAACGCGAAAACTACAACACACACGAAAAACAACCCGCAACCAACACAGCGACGCAACAAAGCACGCAACAGAACAGCAACCCCGAAAAAACAGACCACAAAAAAGAAAAGAAAAAGCCAGAGACCGAGAATACAGCCGCGCCGCTCGACACCGCGAGAAAAAAACGCTCGAAGCAAACCTCAAAAAAAAAGAAAACGATATGCCCACGCAGCAGCAACCAAGAAACAAACGACACAAAAAAACCACTCACAACCAAAACCAACCCTCTAGGAACAGTACAAAAAAATCACAACCAAGCCCTAAAGCAAAAAGCACCGCCTGCAGACAAAACACTAAGTCATCGCTATCAGCCATATAAAAATCTAACAAAGCATACAGAGAACCGAACCGCCGCCGAGAAAATGCTACCGTACAGTCCAGCAAAGCAAAAACGATACCGAACCGAACCGTGAAAAAATTTTTAAATCCACTTCATATCCTTAATCCAAACATATAATATATAATACAATATCAAGCTCCAACACAACCAAGCAAAAAAGAAAAGAAACAAACCATTCCGCTAGCAATCATACTCGCTCTCCAGTCTTATCGCCTAGCAAATTAATCTTCTTCGTGAGCATCATATAATATATATACATATTGATACAGAGATCAAAAAACGAAAATTCAAACAAAATTTTAACCGAACCGTTTATTTCCCTTGCTAACCGCAACCGAACACGATCTCCGAACCGAACCGAATCCGACCTCCCATATATCTTTAGATTTATATAACAAGCTGATAGCGATGCAAAACTACTATTTTCTCAAACTGCTCAATCTATCTCAAAACAGACGCTAATAGAACATATAACATTAATAAACCTTATCACTACAGAGAGTTAACTTAGACAGAATCAAAAAATACTTTGTTTCTTCTCAAATAAGCGATGCATATCCATATCTTATTAGAGTACTCAGCTTATTCTACAAGCGTACTCACACTCACCTCAGCGAAGCTTAGACGAAAACAACTGACGATCATCAAAAATCCAAATCATCTAATTAAACTAACAACAGTCTGTAGCTAATATCATAAATCAATCACCTTATCTCCGCAAAATTAGACAGCGAAAATCCTAAAAATCTCAATATTAAAGATTCCGTTTTACCAGACAACGAAAACTCTACGACCACTAAGATACATACAATAATTAACCACTTATTAACACAATAATTTATTCTTTAGAAATATAATCTAATTCTATTTAATCACAACTCACCTCAAAATCCATCGAGCGCTACTAGCAGCGAGCCAACGAACAAAATAAATTCAATAAATAATCCCCCCGAGCGACTCCGCGTCAACGCGAGCAGCTTCAAGATCAATACCAGCTCGAATAATTGAAACGAGCGTATCTACTTACACATCAAAACCAATAACAAAAATCCAGAACTTTATATTTATCTAACTTCACGCCACAAAGCAATCTAGCTCCTCCACATCACCGAGCTAATAGACAACCACCATATATTTCATATAATTACAGCTCGAAATAAAGAGACTAAACTAAATTCTCCATACATAAAAAATAATATATCTATTCATATACGAATTCCAATTCCAACGCGTATATCTATAACGACGCAATGATGCGCCATCTTGAAAGATGATTTATCTAGCCTGCCCAGCACAAACAAGACTAGCTGCACAGTTCAATTATTTAGCGAAACGAACCAATAGCCTATTTCTATCTATTTACAACCAAATAAACCTAAACAAGACACTTATTAATAATACGCACACTATAAAAATACAAAAAATTTACAATCAAAAAACATTACCAAACGCCCTAGTATTAGCTATAGCACCACCACCAAATCTTAATCTGAGCATAGCCACTCCTTTCAGCAAACTCCCGTTTTCTAAACTTATTATATTACATATAGCACAACACTATCTATATAGATATCTTCACGCAAAAAACTTACCTATCCAACCTCTCACTCTCAAGATAAAATCTAATTATATATTACATATATTTTATACATTCTACTCTTAACTACATCACGACAAAGACCAAAATAGACAGAATCTCTCAAACACCCGATCGAGACAAAAACCCATAAAAATCAAAATCACCAATATCAGCCCATATATCAACCACCTCTCCTCTAGCGAAACCCAAACTCAGAAAATATCCAACCATAATCACCCCAAAAAAAAAAAACCATAATCTACAAAACTCTATACATACCACAATATCATATAACCATAAAACCACACCCAATCACATAGAAAAAACCCATACAAAACCAAAAAAAAAATCACCAATATCTACCCACACACCCAACACCCCCCCCCAACCCCACAACCCACCACCCCCACAAAACACACCCCCCCACACCCCCAGTACTGTAAGCATTAACACACCCATAGCCATTAGAATTAAACTATAAAATTTCTACAAAAGAACATAAAACCAAAATTCCATTCAAGTGTTAAAAATACAACAGTAATCTGGTAATAAATTAAAATCAATGTATGAATATCTTCAAGACATCTGGAAGTCGTAGAAGTTTTCGTTGTCCAATGGTACAAAAACGCGAAAACTCTTTACAACTATTCACGACGATCAATTTTAGGACCAATTTTCCCGCTGTAACCTAACACATTTTGCGGACGCATACAAAGCACGTGCCATTGACTTTATGATATTCAGCAACCCCGAAAATATACAGACCTGTTGTTAGTCAATTAAATTAGAAAATGAAAAATTTGGCCATTTTTGATGACTCGTTGAGAATCGTTTTTGTCTACAGCTTCGCTGAGGTGCAGTACGTGACGTACCGCTTGTAGAAATAAAACGCTCGAAGCAATACCTCTAAAATAAAAAGATAAACTGGATATGCCCATCGCTTATTTGCAGCAACCAAGAAACAAACGACACAGTAAAATTTTTTGAAACTTCACTGTCACTAAACGTTCAAAACCAACTCCTCTGTAGTGATACAGGTTTACTAAAATGTTAAAATCACAATGTTCCTAATTAGCGTCCTGTAATTTGAGCATAAAAGCATTGCAGCAGTTTGCAGACAAAACACTAGTAGTTTTGCATCGCTATCAGCCTTGTTATATAAAAATCTAACAAAGCATATATCAGGGAGTAACCGGAATTCCGGTTCCGGTTCCGGAGAAAATCGTGTTCCGGTTGCGGTTCCAGCAAAGGGCAAAAACGATACCGGAACCGGAATTCCGGTTAAAAATTTTGTTTGAAATTTTCCACGTTTTTTGCATCATCCTGTAATCCAAACATATGTAATATATATTATACAATGATCAAGCTCCAACACAACCAAGCAAAAGAAAAGATTAACAAACCAATTTGCCGTGTGAAACGAAAGTAGGGGACATAATTTGAGCAGGAATTTTTCATAATAACCTGCAGGAGTTTGTTAAATCAAAGCCAGGTCGATGCTTGTAGCAGCTATTCTACACATCCAGAAGTCTGTGGGATACGTTTGAATTAAACCGGTCCAACTCGGTAACAGAGTATGGCTTACGCAGAAGTACTTAGGGTATGCTTGGCTAACATAAATTGCGTCAAGCACCCGCCAGTGCGCTTGTAAACTTGGTAAATCAGTCTAAATTGAAGTAAACTAACGTTATCTGCAACGCAGCTAGAAACTGCTTTCTTGGCAATGAACTGTATTTATTGAAACTGTGCGAGCAGCATCACAGTGTGTCTCATTTATAGCTTTCTGATTAGAAAGTTATCACCATTATCATCTAACTGACGGGCAGTGTTTGTCCAACGCTAGCCTAAACAGTGTCTCTGACCACTGATCAGAAAATTACCTTCTATCTATTATTTTATCTTAGAATCATATAAACCAATAATTTTAAGTTTCCTACATAAGAACATGCAACAAACGTATGTGTAGTAAAGGGAGGCCACTGGAGACAGAGCGAAAGTGTGTATTCTACGCTCCAAGCTTTGTAAGCACATTGGATTTGACGCAGTATACGCAATGGTGTATAGTGGAAGACATTTTTTGCTCTGAATGTCCGAAAACCCACATATTTGATCGATAAATCAACATTATTAGCTTCCTAAGTCTCTTAAAAGTTTCAGAAAGGCAATAACACCGTCGCAATACATTAAGTTTAATGTAAAAGTTATTTTTAATGCATTTTAAATCCACTATACCTTCCTTTCTTCCATCATCTGTTTTACTGTATATATATAAATTTCGAAGACCAGGTTCCGGTTCCGGATCCGGTTTAAATGGACGGTTCCGGTTCCGGTAAATTTCGGTTCCGGTTATTCCCTGGCATATATAGCTGTCAAATATGGTCCCCTTCTGAGCATGCCTTCAGATAGTGTTGTAGGAGCAAGGAATAACCAATTCTGCTTTTATGAGGACTTTAGCGTCGACTCTGTGGAAAGTACTGAAATAGTATGTTACACGGACGGATCGGCGATCAACATGGGCAATAAAAGGAGTTGTGGTGGGCGTGTCTTTATTCGAAATAAAGTATCACTATTCATCCCACTTGGTAGACATGCAACTGTTTTTCAGGCAGAGGTTACAGCTATATGCAGATGCGCAGAAATTCTAGAAGAAAAGGAATTTAGGAACAGAAGTATCGCAATTTTTTTCGATAGTCAAGCTGCACTTAAGGCATTAAATAATTCCCGAACCAGATCTTGGTGCGTGTTAGAACGCAAAAGCATCTTAATAGAGTTGGTAAAAGATACAGCTTGAAATTAGGTTGGATTAAAGGACATTCTGGATTGTTTGGGAATGAAATGGCTGATAGGCTGGCTAAGAAGGGATCGGACACTGCATTTGTGGGGATCAAACCTTGTATTCCTATAAGTAATACAATTGTTAAGACTTTCTTAAAGGATTGTTCATATAGAAACCATCAGTCAAAGTGGCGCGATGGAAACAATTGCTTGCAGACTAGATGTTTCTTTAAAGAAATTGATAAAAGAAAATCCATGTTTCTATGGAAATTGAATAAAGATGGAATGAGAATTGCCGTGCGCTTTCTTACCGGGCACGGCAATTTTATGAAACATTTAAAAACTCTTAAGATTGAATACAATGACAAGTGTAGAAGGCGTGGTAAAGATTTGGAGACAGCGAAACATTTGACTTTTGAATGCAGTAAACTAAGAGATTTAAGATTGAAATTCTTTGGGCACGGAATTTTGGATAGCTCCCAAGGCCATCAATTAAAAATGACCCAACTAATCGGTTTCTGGAATAGGATAAGATTTTAAATTCTTTAAACAGATTGGGGTGCTGGAAAGGCACTAGGGTCCAACCAGATTAAATTAACCCCTCCTGCTGTCATTCATTCATATATATACTATACATATAACATATATAGTGAGTAAGAGAAGTAAATGCAGTGACATTTCAGCATATTTATATAGATATGCACATCTTCTTGACACTCTTAGCTTAACATCTCTTTCCTACACCAACATTCTCGAAATCCCTGATTGTACATGTTTCTGTTGTGAAAAAATCTGGGAAAAAGGAACCCGTGGTTGTTACGTGTTTAAAACGGCGTATATAATTTCTAGCGCTTGGATTCTGTTGAAAAATGCTTTTCTATTTGGGTATGCGGCTTTAATAATTTAAAATATCAGGCATTGAATGAAACTACGTTTATGATAAGCTGTGTATATGAAAAAAATGTCCTTGTTTCGACCCGTAGCATTCAGTCGCTAAATCGCAAACAAGAAAGAACAGCGAACCCCATATGTAACGTAGTAAACTAACTGTGAATCTGTTAAAACGGTAGCTAATGTTTCAAAGTAAGTCTATCATATCTTGTTGTTGTTATCGATGTATTTCTACTATTTCTTGCCTTTTGTTGTATTGCTCTCCAATGAAGAAGTAATCGCTGTATACTGAAAATAGGTTTCCATTAAATTTAAAAGAAATTTCTTTGATTTCTGTACTGCCAGAATATTCTTTTAAAATCAAAGAGGCATTCTTTGAATTTCAAAGCTAATTCTTAATGAGATAATTTTTGAAAAATAATTGTTTGAAATTTCAATGAATATTCTTTGAATTTTAAAAGAATAGCTGGTGGTCCAATAATCTAAGAAACTTCCTTTAAAATTTCATAGAAAGCATTGTGAGTGTATAACGAGCAGGAATATAAAGCACTAATTATAAATACCAGTTGACCAGTGAACCTCTAATGAACACATTTTGTTTGCACCATTCGGCCAATGAAATTAATCACAACCAGCTGCCAGTAAACCTCTATATATGGTAATTTGACTAACTTGCCTTCCGGTACTAAGACACCCATAACAAAACTACAAATGTTTAAACTCCTGTACATGCCAATAGAATTTTCATTCAATCGGTAAAATAACAAACACAAGTGGTTAATGCACTCCATAAATTGTTAACGTTTGCACAAAATATTCTAATGAAGTTGAAATAATTTGTCTGTGATATAGGTTTTACGTATACATAAACCCTGACGCAGATGACATATATATATATAGTTTAAGCATGGTTCAAAGACTTAATTTTATAGTGAATAAAACGAATACGATGACGTAATGAAACTGCAACAGCATTTGTCCAAGTAAACTTACTACATGTTAATGGAAGTTAAAAAGACGATAATCCACATGCCTGAAATTGTATTTGTTTAAACTAAATATTTATCCTTAATACACTGCTATATTTTGATACTCGTTGCCGCTTACCTTTATCACGTTTCTGGGACTCGTTAACTGTTTCAAAGCCAAAATGTGTGGTCGCATTCGGGTTAGAAGTTGAAGCTGACTGAGCACACAATCGCAGATGATCCAGCTTCGATTTAGATACAATTGCTAGAAATCGTTGCCGAGCTAACATTATTATGCAAATCGGTTATGACAAAATAAGAACGGCAACATATAATATTAGGACACTTTTGTAAGACAACACTGAAAATGTTTAAGTGATTAAATTTCTATACTATCATTCAAAAATGTATCCCACGAAAACTTCACACTGCATGGTAAATATTTTTCTTAAACCGACAACTTGTCAGTTTGCAGCAAAAAGCCGAGTGTAAATATATACCAAAATTCGGTGAAAAACTGTAATTTGAACATTTGAAGGTATTTCGAGTATCGTGACGGTGCCTGAGGACAACTGAAGATCATCTAATGACACATATGTGGGGTTTGACTAAGGTACAGCCCTGTCTCCTGCGGACTGAGAACTTTGTATAATAAAGACTGATTACTTGCAAGTTTTCACCAAGACACCGGGCCTAATACATACATTCGGCCGCAAATTGTAACTAAGATTATTTGAAATGGGTTGTTATTTGGATTTATCTGTCAGAAAAATATTTTGCAATATCGCGTGAATCCATTTTCAAAATATATCTATGCCCTGAATTTTCATGGTACGTATATGGTTAAATATTTTGTGTAAACGTACTCAAAACTTCTCATGACAAATTTTTGGTTTTATCCTAGATCGCAAAATTAAAACTCTAGTAGTCGAAAAACACGATAAGTCGTATTGGAGTTTATTTATAAACAACTCCAGATAGCTTTTCACCTGATATGCATACAATACATACAAGCTATAGCACTTGCAGCAGTCGAAATCGCTAACATAGGCAAAGCGAAAAATTCCAGTGAAGATTAGAAAAACATTTGCTCCTCGAAAAAATCCATGTCATGTGTTCTCTAGCAAAAAAATCAAATTTCGACGTATGATATTACAGCACAAAAAAGATTTTTCAATTCCCGAGCACTTCGAATTTCGAGCAAGATGCCACCTATTTACTGACGATTTCACATATAGTTATTACGACTGGAAATGTAGAATGACCCAACCATCCTTGCTTTTCGGGACTGAAGCGCTAGTTGTGAACTGGCACTAGGATGGTTAATTTCCGAGTGATTTCTATTTCGAGTAAGACTGTGTCGTTTACTGACATTATTTCAAAAATTTGTCTTATGCTGAAAGACTCAGTTTATCGAATATTAAAAGCCTTGAAGAGCGTAGAATTTTGTTTGATTTGGTGCTAGCTTTTAAAATTATAAACCGTCAAACCTGTTTAGAGCCAAGCGATTTTGTACAGTACCACGACTATTTGGGTTTCAGATCAAATTGTTCCTTTTAGTCGATCCGAACTTATAAAAAATACTTTTGTCTATCGTTTTCCATCCAAATGGAACAATTTGCCGAATACTGTTGTACTTTCTACTTCATCTAAAAAATTTAGCAACCAAGTCCCTAAAATTAGTTTCAAGAACAGTCTGAGGGGCGGTGGGTTAGGTGACCACGCCCTGGTCCTCCCCGTCCAATCTGTTTATGATTTTGAATTGTTTATATTTTGTTATTGTTATAGCTGATCAGATCTTCCCGTTTGATCGATAAATCGAAATCTATCATTCTTCTATGCCAAGCTGATTATGAACACAGTTTATAAATGATCTTTTTTGTTATGTTTTGTATGTATAAAATTTTTTGTCACCTGACAATCGGAGGGCAGTAGGCATTGCTTTATTGGCAGGAGGAGAATGACGGTAGCGTTGCCTGATCTGACCTGTCAAGCTGTCCAATGGTGTCAGTAATAAACTATCTATATATCTATCTATCTATCTATGGATCGCAATTCAAACTGAAGCGACTATACCGGCGATACGGTACAAGTGCCCCTGGCAGGAAGATGACACTAGGTTGGAAAACTGTACGTGCTAACTCAATAATAGATTTTAATTCAATCGTGTGCAGCAAACGGCGGCCGTCCATTGAGCACTCATTGTACTTGTGACACACGTTTCCCACAGCACTACAGTCTTAACTCTACCGTCCTTTCGTCGTGAATATCCGCATGGAACTGCAGTAGACTGGCCTATCCAAATAGGTATACCTGGAAGCCCCAGGCACTTATGAGCCCAGAGGATCCCCAGTTCGTACCCAGGAAAATTTTGGCTTCCTCAGTTCAAGCCCTCAGCTGTTTATCTGCGCGGCTAAAAATATCAATTTTTTATTTGTGCAAAAACACGCAAATTTTTTTCTATTTTACTAAACGGAACCAAAATTCGTGTGGATTTCCCTATTAATTGTTAATTAAATAATATTCATTATTTTAGTCAGTCGTTGAATTACCATATTTGAGTTTTCTAACAATTACTGCACTTCAAGGCACCAGGAGCTCAGCTTGGGGACCCCAGATGAACTAGTGGAATCGCCCCCAGGAACTTTCGCCCCCACCCCGGGGTTATTTTAGAGGGGGGAAGGGGGGGCGACCCCAAAGCTCGGCTTCCCCCCCCCTCCCGGCGAGCTCCCCCCCTAGACACCGACCCCTACTTTTTCGCAAAAACGACCCCTTAAAATTTACGTTTTTTCAAAAAATTGACCCCTTAAGGGTCACTAGAAAATTTCTAACTCATATACACGCATATCGTAGGCTAATTATTTGGTCAACAAACCTAAAATATGCATGTATACTATATATTATGGCCAAACACTGAAAAAACCAGCACCACAGAGGTATGTTGGGACACCTGAAAGAAAAAATGTATTAATTTTTATAAAATTACTGACCCCTTAAGGGGTCATGACCCCTAGTTTCCGAAATGACCCCTTGCTACTGACCCCTTAGGGGTTACTAAATTTTTCCGTTTACTGACCCCTATCTGGGAGGGCCTAAAAAACCCCGGCCCACCCAAGCACATTTTTGGTAGTATAAAGAAGCCAGGTAGAGCCTCGCCTTCCTGTAGGGTACAGAGATGTAGGTTTCGGAGCTATAATCTGTCCCGTCCCTATCATCTGCTCTAGAAGCGAACTTCCCGCGTTGTTCAGCTAACCTCGTTCAACTCAATCTAAATTATAGATCGTCTGTGTGATTAAAAAATAAGCCCTCTTATATACGTGCAGTCACAAGCTTAGTAATAAGGATCGCTCCGGTGTAGTTAAAATATAGCTGTGAATCATCTCTCGCTCGCATTTATGAAGCCGCCAAGTTACCAGTCAATAAATACTGTCAGTGCTACTTTGTATACTTATCTTTGGTGGCTGCTTTGTTGATTACCATTGCCCATAAGTTATGGTTCAGGGAGAGCTTCGTGCACAAGATGTGGGTTCCGTTGTGACAGGAAAAGTAAAAATGTTCCGGTTTAAGCTATATGCTAGTGCGTATGTTCTCGTGAGGTTTACCTCGTTAAATTAATATCAAGTTGGGAACTAATAATAGATAATCGACCCCATATTCAGGAAAAATAAATAAATTCAATTGCGAGATCAAGAATATATTTTCCCTTTATACGTTACATAGGTATCACGCCGCCTATAATATGTAAATGTAGCCGCACCGTATGAATCCGCTTTAAAATTAAAGCAACAGATTGAAGCGTCTTCCCGATATAAGGATTGTCATGTGGTGTTTATGCCGCCTTATATAACCAAAATGTCTCGTCCACTCCCACAGTTTAAACCAGTTTGGGATCTACTTACTCGAAGGGAAATCGAATACTCGCCACTTACTCATAAGGTCTACTCAAGAATATCACTGCTTTACTGAGCTACCCCGGACTTGGCTGGCCGGCTCAACAAGCTGTGCTACTAATCTCGGCACCCTATAATCTTCTTGCCCCGGTTAGGTACTCACTCGACACTGTAGGCCGAAATTTGTAAACTATTACTAAATCCTCTTATTATCTATTAAGACGCCACCCTTAATAACGTTAATGCCACTTCAGTTCCTAAGGTTTTTATTAGGAAGGTAATATTACTAAGTTAAGGATAAATACTTTTTAAAGGTACCTATGTGTGATGTTCTGAGCCAATAATAGGGTAATTCTTTAACCAGACGGTACAAATTAGAAAACCATGAGCACCACTCTTGCAATCTTTATCAGTCCTTAGGCCACGCGCAATTCTTTACGCTGAAAGCTCTCGATGTCGAAACATAAAACCAAGCTTTTAAGCATGCTCCTATGACACCCAAATCATAAAACTGGTACGTGAAATTACAAACCGCAACATGTAATAGAGGCTACCATAACTATAGTAGCTAAGTAAGCATTTGAAATTAAAATCAAATAAAAAGATCAACCATTAAGTAATATATAATTCTTTTATGTATATAAGTAACCCGGAAACATTTGCAAACAGGCAGTAGCGTAGTCCTTTGCGCTGTAATATTAAACCTCTAATGTAAAAGTAGAAAGAACTCTATCGTGATAAAAGTTAAATCCAACTCCAGCTAAACTAAATTAAAACTGAAGAAAACGAAAAGTCAAAAGCTAACTGTATGTTAGCTATTAAGAAAAAGAAAAGCAGATAAGGGATAAATAAGGATGTAGAAGGGAAAGAGGGGTATAATAAATGAAATTTTGAAAACCTGGGATAAAAATGAGAATTTTTGGAGCCCGGGGACCTATTGTTGCCTACCAGCATTACAGTACCAACAGAATCCATTACACGCCATTTGAACCTTGAAAATTAATTTATTTTTGATACTTGCCATATTATAATGGTGCCTTTCTAATCCAGTTTTTTGTGCTTTGTATTCGCGTACTCATTTTTTGTTTTGCAGCGACGTTGGATGGTCAATGGATGCCTTGACGCTATCAATCAGGGGTGACGTCAGCACCAACTCAACGTACAATAGTTTAATCTGCATATCTCATCACTAGCTAAGTAATTAATGCCATCTTTCCAACTATCCTTATCCTACTTCCCCAAATCTTCCCAAATTACTATTACCTAAAAACATTCCTTTCTATTCTCTCAAGCTTTTTCAGCAACGTCTACCCCTTTACCCTCTTCCATACTACCCTTACCTCTTCTCACTTTTTCCAAAATTTTATAAATTTCTCCTTCTGATTATACTGTATTCCACTTTTCCCTTTTCTAATTCCTACATAAATATCTTTTTTCATCCCATAACATACTATTTTTGTTTTCTATACCTATATTTTCCATCTCCTGTATTAACCTTTTCAAAAAAACTCGAATTTTTCCAATTATCATTCAATTTCCTCCCAAAACCAAAACACGCTAGAAAACTTTCCCTTCTACCCAAACTCTCCCAAATTTCTCTTTCTCTTCCTCGATCCAACCAAAATCACCATTTCCAATCACCTCTTTTATTCCATCTTCCATAAAACACCATATCTTTCTAATCAACCATTCCCTACAATTTCCCAAATTTCTCTCAACAATTTCTTTCCCCTACATCCACCTTCTCTAAAATTTTCCAATATCCATCTTCGCAAAAATTCCTTCCCATCCCTACTTATTTCCAATTTTCCTGCCCTAACCTTTCTCTTCGTTTCCTTCAATTTCTCTTTTCCTAAATTTCCTGATCTTCTTTTTTTCCAAAATACAACCACAAAATTCCCTCCCTTAAAGCCCTCTTTTCCTCATCCTCCCATCATAAATTCTCCTTTTATCACCATTCCTACACCTATCACTATTTCTCAACCTCTTTTCTTAACGGCTTTCTGCTGTTTCAACTCCTTTTCCTCCTTAAAAATTTCGCGAGTGTTTTCTTGCCTCCAAACAATATTACCAACCTCAAAATTTATAAATTTTCCAAAGCATTACTTCACTTTTTCGTACTTCGTGGAGTTACTAAGTATTTTGACAGTTCGTTAGGTACGTTTAATTTTTACTACAGGATTATCAATGTTATCATCATCATTTAGTAATCGTTTTCTTGGTTTTTCAAAATTTAGCTTTAAGTATAGCAAATCCTGGCGCTATCTATACGGCTGATAGAGCAGCCCGCTAATTTCAGCATAAATCTCCCTCGTTGCCAAAGTCGATCGACTGGCTGTGCCGTAGGTCCTGATCCTAACAGCTTCTACGTTTGTCGCAATTACATATGGCCGTATCGAACCTGTCAAACTTTGCGACCCTCGGCGTTTCTTCGAAACTTCTTCAACTCACAACCACCCCTTGTATGCGTCGTTCACAGAGAAATGTGTGCACTTTTTCGACATCGTCAGCATATACACACGTGTGTATAGAAACATTACATTCGACAGTATGTAACCGCATTCGTGAGTTGTTATGCAAAGCTGGTTCGGCGTAATGAATAGTTTACGTTATAAAGGACCCCACATGTGAAAGCTTTGTCAACCCTCAGTGCCTCTGCCACCATCAAATATATGGTGTCTTTGACACCATCGTGTTTGTGATTGTATTTTCAGATAGTATACAAAGGTAGTGTAGAGTCGATAATAGTATGGTGTAGACTACAGCATAAAATTTATATGTTGTTAGCTACAACAACATGCTGTTATTTACTCGCCTTATATAATGTGTTTTGGAACGGCTTAAAGCATTGCATTCAAGGTATGACTGCATCGTTTCACCAATACGTTTGCTTGATGGTGGTAAGAGCTGACTAGATTGTCTTGGTTCCAATTAAAACCAATTCTTTGGTGAAGGCTTAGGCGATGAAGCATGTGCCGTGTCGGTTTACTCGTTGGACTCTTTGTCACCGTACAATGAGCCATTTCGTAAAGTAATCCACGAAGCATGTGATATTCTTACCTGGATTGAGTCTGAGGTTGGAGACCAATGATATCATTGCCTAAACGTATGAAATGGAGCTGAAGCTTTGATCAGTTAAAGAGGGTTTCCCCGTTTGGGCCCACGTGGGGATCGTCTTTATCTCCCCGACTACATCCAATAGTTCTACTAGAACGTTTCGTTTAGATCGCCGTTGTAGTTGTGCAGCCTTTCTTTCCCGATTTGAAGCCCTGATATGAAACATACCTTCTTGTCGTAGGTTTCGATAGCGATTTCTAATGATTGGTTGTCTTCGCTATCACTGCTGACAGTTATCGCACTATCTTCTGCTCCTTTTCATGTCATTGTTTCTGCCTTTGGGCGGTTGCTGCTTTACTGTGTGAGAAGATAATATATATATTGTAAGGCGAATCCCTTGATTTTCCGAGGCTTTAGCCCGTTTTATTTGTAGTTGCTCGCCCAACGCCTTCGACTTTGTTGGTGTTATTAGTTGTGTCTATTTCAACTTTTTCCGTTGATTATACACTCTTCGTGTTCCACTGGTGACCAATTTTTCGCCTTTAAGTAGAACTGCGATTTCACTTTGACTTGGTATTTCGCACCATTAACTTATCTTTGACATGGTTGAACTAGAACTTTCGTTTAAAAGATAGTGATTTATCTGAATCGACATCTTCTTGATTGATCGCCGCCACTTCACAATTCCTTGCACTAAGTTGAGTTCGCTGGCTTCCTTTGACTTGTTTTTCTGTGAGTTCAAGTTTATTTAAAGCTTTTTTGTGACGTCATCTTATTATTGTTCGGATAGCTTGTTGTTTGCTTTGAACGTGGCGCTGTTGGGTTTGGTCCTTTAGCTTTAAAATGGCCGTATTAACATTGTTGATCAAAACGAGAAATGCCCCAGCTGAGATGCGGGGTCTACCATGACTTCGAATTGGAGTGGGTACGGCAAGAAGTCCTTCGGCGACATGCAACCGATATAATAGGAAATGCAGATGTTTTGACTTTGCAAGAAGTCGATCCAACGTCTTGAAATGCTCGAAGTCGCGGCGGTAGGTGAGCCATGCGTTTACAAGAGCCAAATCCACAATATGAAAAATTAATCGTAAATACCATCGGCGACTACGGATGTTTATACGGTACAAGGCAATGAGCATATCTGCAAGGTCCACTCCCCCATATGCTTATTATGTCCTTGCACAACTGCCGGAACTTCAATTTCAACATGCTCCCGGTGTGAGGCGTCCCACCGCCTAACCGTTCCCATTGGGTCTTTGCCAACAAATGAAGAGCAAAGGCGAACCACATTGTTGTCAACCCACGAGACAATGCATAGACCGGAGTTGCTGTCTGAAACTACATCGGATCTGACACGAGGTAATTTCTTCAGTTGTGCGTCAGAGCTGAGGACTTGTTGGGCGCCCGCCATCCGATTTAAACGAATAGTTCCCAGAGCTAAGATGCCTTGATTCTTCAAATACTTGACTAACTTAGGATTGGTGTAGTAGTTATCAAAATAAACTTTGTAGTTTTTCCCTTAGGAAGTGCCGAACAAAGATCAACAACCACTGCGCTTGTTTGCCCCAGTCCCTCCGGGTCAGGAGACTTTTTTTCACCATGCATGATGAAATCATAGGTGTAGCCGCTGACACCACAACGATTGTATGATTTGAAGCCCCACGGTTTGGCTTATTCTTGACATACTGTTTTATGTAACTGCGACCCTTAAAGGGTATCATCTGCTCATCGATTGACTGTTTTTCTTCATTCGGCGCTTCACGAAACTTTGAACGAACGTAATTCAGCAAGGGTCTGATTTTAAATAGTCGATCGCGATCGGAATTGTCGATGCAGGAGCCGTGGCGTTGTCAAAAACGTGCATATAGCGTCTAAGGACTTTAAAACGCTTCAAAGACATCTTGGTTTTGACGACTGACAGTGTGAATTTCGGGTTCCAATACATTTCATAACGGGACAGTGGCAAGCATGCCATAATAATATGGACTGAGACGAAAGCTTCCATTTCCATAGCATTGGTGTTGACACTTGAGCCGCTTTGTTCAACTGAATATCGGTTTGTTTCGCGCGCCAGCATTTCTTATAGCTCGTCCGTAAAATATTCTTTGAGGTAGTCAGTTGGGTCGCGATCTCCATTCTCGATCGGCGGAATATGTATAGTATCACCCCATGTAGTATCAATGATTGGAGGATCGCGTTTTCTCCATCGATAGATTGCTGAGACATTAGACCGACGCGGATGCACAGTTTCAGGAGAATCATCTACATTACTTGGTCGATCAGCATTCGTGTTGTGTGACTGTTCAGTGTCTACGTTGCTTGACCCTTGCAGTTCACCGCTGTTCTCCACAACAGATTCCTCTTCTAACCCCATAACAAATTCGTCAACGTTATATGCAGTACGTAATTCGTCTTCACCGTCATCGTCTTTATCTGACCCAGCTTCTGATTCCAAACCGTCGGGAAGTAGCGCAACATAATTCGTGATAACTTCGCCAGTCAAAACATCAATCCGCCGTTGGATTTCAGTATCGAACTTAGCACGTCTAGGCATCTAAAATACAGCTGCGATTCTGTACATGTAGCCATCAACAAACATAAATAATGCAGTATTCAGATATCTACATACCGGCAAAGAGGCAGAGGGATTTACCACCCAGATGTCCTTGCACACACCCTTGCGACGGCCGAAAACTTTATACCATAAACGAAAATATGTTGTAGGAACGGAAAAAGATCCTCAAGGCCTACACCCCGAATAAAATTTGGTCGGTCAGAGGCGATTTATGCCATGGGTTGGCCATCCGGTCCATTTATGTCCCTCTCATACCGGCAGGGCATCCCGTCGGTGCATGTGATTGATATATTTACGTAGATATCCAGAAGAATGGTTGACTTTATGCCGTACGTAAATTATTAGACATTGTTACTCTGTTGCTGTGTCGAAAAAATACATTCTCCACCGATCGGCCAGAAAGGCCGGCTGAAACATCAGATGCGATAACAAATTTTACATAAAAATGCAATAGGCACAATATTCATACGAATCAGATTAATGATGCAGCATCACAATTTGCAATCAGTTGATAATTTTAGTTGCAAACACTGTGTTTTAGGTGACTTCAATTGTAAAGACTGCCAAATAATATACTGCCAATATTTAGGTTTCGCCTTGTAACATACCAGATATTCGTAGGACGTGGTGTCAGCTTGAGGTTCGGCTTCAGTGCTCTTGCGCAGAAACCAGACATTATCTGCTTTCAAACCACCGGAATCATAAGGCATAACCGGCGATAAATATGAACCGGTGATAAACCATAATCTTAAATTAACAGCTAGCAACAAGTAAGTAGCAACTGTGAATTTTCTAAAAGCTTCGGAACTCACTGAATGAATCGAAATGTTACATACTCTTTCTAAAACAGTATTGTTATACTTAGGCCTTAATCCCAACAAAATAGGTCTTAAGTGCCATTTGGCACAAGACATTTACAACCATCTCTTGTAGGATCAGTTAGATATTTTTTCATAATTAAACCATGGTAATATATTACAAGATATATACTTCCAATGCATATTTTTTCTCCAAAATATACAAAACAGAAACCTTACTTTCAGTCCATCAGATGCAGACTTGATAGCGAATAGACAATTTTAAAAAATCATACGCAGCAGCATAATAAACGTTCGTAAGTGCCGAACAGCATCTCATGCAGGATGATTCATCTTTGCACGAAAACAAAATTTTTGTTGCATAGAAACAGTGTGCTGTTTGGCACTTAGATCCCCAAAGGGTTAACATTGTGGTTCTTCCTCGATTGTTTCCAGATTTTCGGTTCCGGTAACGACAGGCAACATACAATCCGCATTAGCTGGCATTTTCTAGGCTTATAGATGATTGTGTATTTGTATTCAAAAATCTTTTTTCCATTTATGCTAGACAAGACAAGCTCCCAGACATTCTTGTTCCGGAATAGAGTATCGAGTTTCTTCATCCCGGTACTTCTTTTCACAATGAATGATGCGTTCCTCAAAGGGGGGGGGGGGGGTGAAAACTTTGACCAATTTTGAACCACAAATCTTTAAAAAATTTGTCTCCCCCGGCGACGTCCCCTCGCCGATCGGCTGATCCTCCCTAAAGACCACCTCTCCTTTGAAGAACACATTATTCCCTTTGGGCTTCGGACCTCGCACATGTATGTTTTAGGTTTTCCGGTCATAACGTACAGTTTAACAAAAGTCTAAAACAGTCGACTTTTGTTTATACCGTTGCTTTGCAAAAAGGTGTGCTTACTGTTAAAAGGAGTATCGCCTAATTTGTAAAATTCTGTCGGGTGCTGTCGACTTAATAAATAGTAAAACTTACAAAAAATTTTTGATTCAAATTAATTACTTACTTAGGCGTAATCGTGATTTAACAATTATATGGTTTGCTACGGTTTCGAAGATGTTGGGGTTCCCAAGGTGTCAGGGGTTTAGTAGGCTCTAAAGAGGTTCCCGGGGCAAAACTTCCAATTTCTCTATTTTTTCACCAAATAGTTTATTACACGGCTCCCTCCAATTTTGGTTTCTTCAAAATTTTAAAATTATAAAACTTCTGCTTCCGTCTTAATTTGTATATTTACATTAATTTCGTTTATTTGCTATGTTAAATTTAGTTTTGATTTGATTGTACAAATCAGTAGGATCTTAGATTTCGTGGAGTTTAACGGTGTCGAGGAAGCGTTTCACAATCATGTGTTAATTATACACTTAGGAGTTTTACGTTATGGCTTACCTAGCTAATGTTCTTACTTTCGGCTTCTTACTTCTACAATGGTATTATGTTCCTGGTAGTAATCTTATGTGTACTGGAAGATAGCTACTTTATAGCGGCTATCAGATATATTGCCTGCGGGTTACATTGCTATAATTGTCCTACTGGAAAGGTGTTTACACTCGGCCCTTAGCCCAGTGGACAAGTGATTCCAATATCAGGAAACGCCTATACTCATGTTTCCTTGCTGGTAGCTCGTATCGTAGTAGTATTTACTATCGGGCGTAACGAATACGCAGAACAGTGGCTTTTACCGGATAGCATGAAACGCAGAGCTAGTGTATTTAAGAAATGGGAGTAACGATACAAATAAGTAATCCTAACCAGCTATTATTTATTTAATAATACTACTTTTCCAAGAAAAACCGAACAGTGGCAATAAGGCTTACTAGGAGCGATAGGTAATAGAAAATATTAAGGCTAGTAATAGAAAATGCAATGTTATATTCATTCCGAAACCGGGTAAGACAAATTATGCAGAAGTTAAAGCATTCAGACCAATATGCTTAAGTTCCTTCGCATTAAAGGGATTAGAACGAATAATCGACAGATACGTAAGAGATGAAGTTCTGAAAAGACAACCCTTAAATGAAAACCAACACGCATATCAACCAGGAAAGTCGACAATCAGCACATTACACAGATTGATTAAATTTATAGAATTTTTTAATAATAAGAAACACCTAGCACTAGGAGTCTTCCTAGATATAGGAGGTGCCTTTGACAATATAAGCTTCAAAGCTACTAAAGATGCATTAAAACGCTTCAATGTCAATACATGTATGGCAAAGTGGATAAGTCAATTATTGGAAAACAGAACAATTCTAGCCCGTTTGAGGACAACAGAAGTACAAATTAAAGTAACTAGAGGTTGTCCACAGGGGGGCATATTGTCACCACTGATATGGACTATGGTTGTAGACAACTTAATTGAACAGCTTCAAGGAAAAGGCTTCTTTTGTCAAGTTTACGCAGATGACGTGGCGATAATATGCACTGGATTACAAGAAGTCACAGTGGGAAAAAGAGCAAACAAAGCAATGGAAGTAGTATCTAAATGGTGTATTGCAAATGGAATGAATGTTAACGCGGAAAAAACTAAAATGATCCTTTTTCATAGAAGACACATCATGCCAGATCACCCGGAGATCAGAATATCCGGACAAGTAATACAGCTCGTACAAAGCATAAAACACTTAGGAGTTCAAATTGACTATAAACTAAACTGGCAAAATCATATAGAATGGACATGCAATAGAGCTATCAAACATTTTATGTGTTTCAGAACTATGATAGGAAAAACATGGGGATTAAGGGCAAATACGATCTTATGGCTATATAAAGTTGTTATTCAACCAAAATTGTTATATGGTTGCGTAATATGGTGGCATAGAGCAATGATTAACAAATCATTAAAACTGCTCAACAGTGTACAACGAATAATACTTGTCAGAGCATCTAGCGCTATGAAGTCAACTCCAACAGCGGCACTGGAGGTAATACATAATATACCACCACTAGATATAGTAATTTTCAAAGAAGCACTATTAAACTATGTAAGACTGAAGAGCTACGGCTTATGGGTAGATGAACCAAAAGAATCAATAGATATAACTAAGGTTGCCAAAGAAAGAATACCAATGATAAATATGCCTATTGATTTGGTTGTTAAACAATTTAACAATAAAATTAACTGGCTCACTATAACAGGTAATAACAGAAACACTCACAAAGATGTAGATATAGCATGTTACACAGATGGATCTAAACAAGACATGATATCTACAATGAATAAAGGCACAGGCGCAGGCTTTTACATTGAAAATGAAGCCCACAGACACATATCTCTAGGTAGACTGGCTACAGTCTTTCAAGCAGAAGTGAATGCAATAGATGAAGCAACGAATTACCTTAGGGGTAGAGGAGTCAAACGAAAGAAAATAGTGTTTTATCAGATAGTCAATCAGCACTAAAAGCAATTAACAATCACTGGATAAATTCAAAAGTGGTACAAGCTTGCATTGGAAATCTAAAACGACTTGCTGAAAATAATGAAGTAATCTTGCAATGGATTAAAGGCCACAGTGGGAATTATGGAAACGATATGGCAGACGAACTAGCTCGTACAGGAGCACAGACTGCTTTAATAGGTGTAGAACCAGCTTTACCAGTCTCATATGGACATCTGAAATACAAAATAGATAACTGGTGCAATGAAGAATTCAAAAACAGATGGGATAGTTGTTTAACATGCAAAAACACAAAGATATTTTTGCCTCAGGTAAACAAAAAGCTAACAAGATACCGAAGCATATCAAATAAAGAAAGAACCAGGTTATTAATACAAATCTTGACAGGACATTGCTTGTTAAACAAGCACCTATTCAGAATAGGTTTGTCAGATACAGATGTATGTCCAGTCTGCAAATTGGAAACAGAGACAGTGGAACACTACTTGCTTAGATGTACCAATTACAATACACAGAGGGCGATAATATATGGAAAGGCAACAATGGATACAGTAGTACCAGATTACAAAAAAATTATAAGGTTTATAAAAGACACGAAAAGATTTGAACAACTCGATGGATAAGTATAGTTAAATATTATATGTCAGCAAAAATACAGATAAGTATTAAAATGCAAATACAAGAAATTTAAAATTGGAAGGGGGCAGTGTAAAAGACCACTATAAGAGTCTACACACCTTTGTCTTTGCCCTCTTACTATTGCTTATTATTATCTATTATTATCTAATAGCTTACAAATTTTGGCCCCTGTGTCAAGCGAGAATGAAGGTGAGCTCACAATTAATTAGTAGCACTACTGATGCCTTGTGGCAACCGTCCGGACCATAGTATCAGTAGTACTATTCTTGAGAAGACAGGGTGAGTAAGGGACGAGGATTCGACTACCTCCTCGAGCCACCGTAGTTCCCAATTGCGATTGTTTCTGGATCGGTGTCCATCGGGTAGGAATCTCCCGATACGACTCCCTGTCCGATAGGACGTATGGAGTGAGAAACTTCAACTGCACAGTAGTCGACCGCTACCATACAGTTTTAGTAATTTTAACATAATTGGCACTATTAGTGTAAATCTAAGGCCTAGGTCCAAGTACTCAGATAACCGCACAGTGGCTACCGTCCGGTGTCATTGTGTCAACCCACAAGGGCTGTAATAACGTAATAGATAAACTAAACTAAAATCGAATCACTATCGCTCAGGTATAACTCTTCAACACTGGCTGGGATTACTTAGGGGTAAGGAATAGGCCAATACTTCTTAGCTTTAAATAACTTAAGGGTCAAAGTACTAGAAAGGGATCGTCGAGACTGTCAGAACTAGTGACAGAAGGTGTGTGAAGAGGGCGAGTCGGGCTGTGCACTAGTGGAAGTGAGACTGTGCAATAGAGTCCGTTGGAGTAAAGCGTGAGCTAAAAATAATTGGTACTAAAGAAAGTACCGCTGTTTTGGTTACGAGAGCTCAGTTAATCGTCTTTGAAAAGTCAGTGTGAAGTCTTTGTGAGCTAAAATATGATACTAAAGAATACTGCCGAGGTTTTCAAATCGAGCACCGATAAGAGTACGATCTTTCTGATACGGTTATCGAAATATACTGTCTCAAGCGATCTACGGTGATAACAGTGCCTAACCTTTTATCGTGTTATAATAAATATTCTATATCCGCGTTTGTTGCCAAATTATCTGGAACTCTAGCACGTAGAGCCCAGCAAGGATCGCGCCGCATCACAAAATATAGGGCACTAGAATCGTTCACGAAAGAAAGACGCGCGCCATAATCAGTGTCCCATCGGCATTCTACTGACCACACCTCGAACCTCACAATCCTTCGGTGACGAATCCCGTCTCCTTTTTTAATTCCGATAGCCGACATAAGGAAAAATCCACATCTAACCCTTACCCCAACAAAACAAAACAAAATAACTCCAGGCGCAACGGGAGTTTCAGGACACAAACCCACCCAATTATCCTAAAAATAACCCAAAATCCCCATCCAAAATCAAAAACCGGGTTTTTCAAAATTTCACGTATTATACAATCCCCATTCCAATAATTCCCAAAATCCTAAATTTTACGATTTTCGTTGTTTTTATTTTATGCCTATTTGCATACATATTTTTTTCGTTAATTCTTTTATTAGCTAACGCATAGTTGAGTTTGGGTTGTATTACGATAGAGTCTTTGGCATATTTCGTCTTATTGTACTGTGTAAAGAATTACACGTTTGGTTTTTATTATATTTAGTAATTATTGTGGGGTTACTTAGCTACCAATTTTTGGTAGTCATTTTTAGTTTGACGTTAGCACGTGTAGTTGTCGGGGGTTTAGTAGGCTACCAAAGGTTTCCCTGGGCTTAAATCCTAATGTTTAACTTTTTTCCACAAAATTCTTTATGATGTGGGTCCCTCGTTTTTGTTTACTTTAAAAACTTAAAATTTTATAAAGTTTGTCAAATCTTAGCCCTAATTGCATAAATTTCGTGTAATTTCGTTATTAGTTATGTATAGTTAATTTTGTTTTTTCTTGGATAGTCAGCCCGTTCTTTGTCTTCACGGAGTATCAGGGTTTTTTGTTTTATTTCTACATAGCCAATTGACTAAAACCACCAAAATATTTTTAGCCAATCCAAAAATCTTTTAGTCAAATTCTCACAGAACTCGCGGGTGGCATTCTGGGCAATTTGGACTGGAAAATTTTGAGAAATTGTGCCAAGTGCCAGAAACAGGTATATGCACTATATAAATGCATAATCGATGGTTCATTTTCATTTTTTTTCATGTTCATTAAACAGGAACTCAGTTTACTTAGTATTACGCTAGAATACAATACAAACTTTTGTTCTGTATCACTGCAATTCGTTGGTAACGTTCGACAATGGACAAATGGTTGAAACGGGCAGCGCTTACGCCAGCGGAACCTGATGAGGCAGCAGAGGTCATTGAAACGCGGGCCGATGTAGACACTACCACAAAGCCAAAAAATATAGTTAGTGATAGCTTATATTATTTATAGCATTTTAAATAGATGTATTACGCAAAGGTCGCAAAAACGCTAAATCCTGAACCCCGAACAGCCGCCTTTGTTTCGAAGTCCTAACACAGTCTTAAAGTATAATGAGATGTTCTGCAGTAGCCATTGTTGAACAAATCTGTCATGCAGTTTATTTGTTTATTTACAATAACATCAAAAAGTTAAAAATTGGCGATGTTTAAATTCTACAAATTTAAATGAACAGTTTTGGTTTGATGTCCATAACGGGTCGGATTTTGGGTAGAAAAGCGTCGGAAAGGTCATAACCTACCTTTTTGAAAACTAGGCAACAATTGTTATAGGGTTTCTTGAATTGTAATTTCAAATTACTCTTCCCTCAAAAATAATTTGAAAAACATACCTCGACGTCGATAGCTTGTCATTAATGCAAAAATGGTCAAAGTGCTCTATTGTTTTACCAAAGACAAAAACGGATGGTCCCCTGGCTATATCCTTCTAACAGAAGCTAAGTAATTGAAATTGCTAATTTCGTTGGCATCTTCAATGGTCTAAATTAGTAGAACAAACTAAAAATTTAGTAGCATAAAAATATATCGCACATAGCCCCCCTTCATTATGCTGTCCCATTGCTGATTAGAAATATTATAAGCTGCTTCTGGAGAAGGTCTGTTGGAAAGCCGATGCATTGATGTTAATATTTAGTGGCATGTGGCTAACAGCATAATAACTATGCTGGGTAATTATTCCGTGCCCTTCAATCCTCCGCGAATCCTTAACTAGGCTTATTTCGCGTTTAATCCAGTACTCAGTAGAGTCTTCGCCAGAAAGGGCTGGGTTATAACCCTCATTCCTTGCGCTGTTATGAAAACTTTCAGTGCATGATTGGCTTGCTTCAGAAGCGAGAGTTCCAAGCCAAGTGGAAGACTCAGATGCCCTGGATCAACCACAATATGACCACGGACAGCATCATTTGCAAGGTTTGCGCGAACGCTAGGTTCAAGGGTCCGTGGGCTGACGGGGTCACGCCGCCGCCGTTGGTTGGTTGGAAAAAGGACGTGCTTGTGAAGCATGAGAACTCTAAGCTGCACAAGGATGCTCTACGCGTCCCACAGTTTCGTAAGGAAATGTCGGTGGCTACGAAGAAGGCTGTGGAAAAGGCTGCTAAACCTGATCCAGCAAAAATTATGCAAATTAGAGATGTCTTATTTTGCATACAGGGAGAGTTTCCTATCAGCTCGTGCACAAAAGTACATACACTGACTATGTCCCAAATGGAATACATTGAACAAGTGAAATCGGTGGATGCTGCTGCGGCAGGTGGGTCAGAGGACGCCGAACTCGCGATTGGTGCCGTTCATATTCCTGGGCTGGAGAAGCACTTCTCTAACTACTCCACATATCAATTCATCGACGCATTAGACCAGACAGTAGCCGCCAAGGATGACGATGAGCTGAAGCAATCTGGGTTCTTCGCGCTGCACCTGGACGAGTCTACTGACATTGCGCGGCAAAAGCAGCTCATGGTTTACACTCAACATGTCGACAAAGGTCGAATTTGCTTTAACGCAACCAACGCCGGGGTAGAACGCGGCTTTTCAACGGCTAATCGCATCAAGTCTAAAACCCGTAGTTGGTTGACTGTTACGACCCTCGACAAGCTTATGCGGCTGCGCCTGAACACCACGGAATTTGACCGTTTCGACTACAGCAGCGCAAAAAAAAAAAAAAAAAAAAACTATCAGATGTGGTTCAATAAGCAGCGATACGGTGTTCAGCACCTTGGACACAAAACTGCCGTCAACCAGACAGGAAGCTGTTCCGTCAACCAGACAGGAAGCTGTTCCGTCAACCAGCCAGGAACTGGTTGCAGAATCCGACAGCGAAGAAGACTTCGAGGGATTCGACCAGGAACTCTTCAATTTGTGACTACGATGTAAGAAGTGAACAGCAATTTACTTATATTTTTAGCGTGCACATTTTTAGTGAACTGTAGTGACTGGGATAACTTCATGCTTCTTTGCATGTGGAAATTTTTTAAAAGTAGCCTTTAAGTAGTTTTAAAAATTTTTAGCCAATTTGGCTAAAGGATCTAAATTTTTTTTAGCCAATACACAAATTTTTTAGCCATGGCTAAATAATTGGCTAATAAAAAAACACTGCGGAGTATGCGGCAGAAACTTCTACGTTGACTTGATAGATTTTAACAGTTTATATATATTGTTGTTTCTATATATCTCTTACATAGCTAATGTTGCAGTTATAGTTCCTGCTTACTTATAGTTTTACCTGCTTGGCTTTTGGTGTTAGACTTATAAAGGAGGGTGTGGAGATTTAGAGCGGCACGTTTATTGCATATCGGTTATCTGCTAACGCTGTCCTACTATAAAGGTGCTTATATTCGGCCCTTAGCCCACGCCTACACTCGGGTTTCCTTCTTGGTAAATCTGACGCAAACGGTTTTTGTTTCTCGTAGCGCAAAGAATGCGCGGTGTTGTTACTTGACTTCTACGGACCAGAGTGAAAAAGGGCCTAGCCTAAAGGAAGAACTGTGGTCGGCGGTACAAATAAGTAACCCTACTCCCAATACTAGTTTAATTAATAATATTATTTGTCCGTGTAAATCGGAGAAAGAAGTGGCCTAAAAGGAATTAAGACCGATAGATTAGTATAATATATATACTAGGCTTAGTAATATTTTAAAACTTCGGCCCCGTTGGTATCGAGTGAGATATTCCAGGGCGAGAGTACAGGTTGGATCCGAATTAATTCGTAGTACTGCTTGTGAAATTGGCATTGTCCATTGTCGGTGAATCAAGTAGTATTATTCTTGAGAAGACCGTGCCAATGAGGTGCGTGGAAAAAGATAACCCCCTCGAGTCATCGTAGATCCTATTTAGTATTGTTCCTGGCCATGAGTCCATAGGGCAGGAATCTCCCCATACGACTCCCCGTCCGGTAGGACGTATGGAGTGAGAAACCTCAACTGCATAGTAGTCGACCGCTACTGTACAGTTTTAATAACGTGGTTCGGCAGCCGTCCGGTGTCGGCCTGTTTAACATATCTGGCACTATTAACGTAAATCAAAGGCCTAGGTCGAGGTACTCAGATAATCGCATGGTGGCAACCGTCCGGTGTCACTGTGTCGACCCACAAGGGAACTTACTCGAGTACTAAATAACATAAACCCTAACCACTATCGCGCAGATATAACCCCTAAACACTAGTGTTCATAATTTAGGGTTAAGGATTAGTTAAACTACTCGATAGCTGTAACTAAACCTAAAGGCTAACGTACTAAATAGGGGATCGTCGAGATTATCGAAGTCAGTGGCCAAAGTTCGTGAGGAGTACGAGTCAGACTGTGCATTAGTGAAGGTCAGACTGTGTAATAAAGTCCGGTGGAGCAAAAGCGTGAGCAAAAAACAATCTAGTACTAAAGAAGAGTACGGCCGGTTACGAGCGCTCAAATCACCGTTACTGAAAAATCAGTGTGCAGCTTGTGTGAGCAAAAATACGGTACAAAAGACCAGTACCAAGGCTTTTCGAAACGAGCACCGACGAAAGTACGTATTCGGATACGGTTATCGAAAATAGTGCTAAAACTGATCGACGGTGTTACCAGTGCCTAACATTTTATCATTCATAATAAACATTCTATATTTGTGTCTGTTGCCCAACTACCTGGACCTCGAGCAATATAAATATAGGGCACTAGTACCGCTCACAAAGAGAAAGACGCGCGCCATACAAAGTATCCCACCGGCATTCTACTGGCCACACCTTGAACCGCACAATCTTTCGGTGACGAATCCCGTCCCCTTTTAAATACCGATAGCCGACCTAAGGAAAAATCCCCATCCAATCCCTACCCCAACAATACAGAATAAAATAACAGTAGTAGGGGTTGGGAGTTCTGTGTGAATTGTCTGGAGTCCTATAGGCTAGGTGGGGTTCAAATATTCAAATTGAGTTTTTCATTTTTTCACTTATTGGTCTCTAAAATATTTATCCTAAGTTCTGATTTCTTAAAGTTTTGTTTTCTTTAAAATCTTATCCTAAGCTAACCTAGTTTGCGTAAATTGCCTTAGTTCTTAAGCTTAGCTAATCTACATTTAAGTTTTAGTTTTAATTTTATTTCAGTCTTGTTCTGGAGCTTCAACACAAAGGTCGTATGACTTCGGATTGAGATGAATATACACTTAGTTTAATTTTAATCATTAATATGGTGGTTATTCTATGAGGGTTATTTAGCTATTGCCTGTCAGAGCTAGCCTACGTTTGTTATACGGAATCGAAACATGCTTACCGGAATAGTGTTTGATTTTTATTTAACATTGCGGAACCGCACTAGCTTTGTATGATTCTAATGTTTTATAGTTTTATTGTTTATTTGGAGTCTCCTGCAAATAAATGTAGCCTGTATAGAGCTTGATTGAGAGATTGCTAAGCTTGGCAGACTGAATATATAAACAAGGAAGACCTATACTAGGCTTCGTCGGAAGTGTTATCGGAAAGGAAGACCTATACTCGGCCTCCGCAATAATTCTATGCTAAAGGAAACGCCTATAGTCGGGTTTGCGATACTTATTGTCACAGCTTGCACGGAATAGGGTATAATCTTGGAAGTTAATGAGTTAAGTGGTATGCTAGAACTTTTATTTACAGAAGGCGCTTAGGTAGAATGCTTCACACATAGGTATTTTAGCACCTTATTAATTATCTTAATTATATTAGTTTCCCAATTAAAATCATAGGTGCTGTAACTAAGTATTAAGAGTGGCACCGTACTAGCTTCATTAGTCCTAATAATACGTAAAAATTTCGGCTTCAAGTGTCGAGTGAGTGGTAACCCGGGCGACAGTACAGGTGGGTCTCGCTTAAATTAGTAGTGCTACTTGTGGAATCCGGCAGCCATCCGTGGTCGACAAAGCAAGTAATATTAGTCTTGAGAAGACCGGGCGAGTAAGGAGAGTGGATTCGGACGACCAAAATCTCGAGTATATCACACCCAAATACCAGTATATCCAGCCATCCGGGGGCATACATTGAGTAAAATTCAACTATTCGGTAGTCGACCGCTACTGTTTGCTTATCATAAGTAGCCTACCAGCCATCTGGGGGTGACTACAAACATAATATAACGCACTTATTAGCGTAATTCTAAGGCTTAGGTTAAGGTAATCAATTAACCCCACATTAACATTAGTAACGTAATAGCTAACCTAAAAGTAACCGGTTGTCACTCAAAGCGTAACCATCTAAATAAACATCGTACTAGCGTAATTCTAGGAACTTAGGACAGGTACTCAAATAAACATGCGTCGTCAGCCATGCGGAGGCGGTCGTACAAACCTCACAAGAGGCTTAGTAAAAATAGTACGTAGCCTAACGATAACGCTAGTAGCCTTAGGTACGCGCCTAGATTGCTTAGCGGCCGAAAAGAGTACGAAAGTTTAACAGGTGTGAACGAGCCGGTATCAAAATTCAGTGATCAGTGAGCATATTGGCGTAAGGATATTGAAAGCTAAAGGTAAGAACAGAGACTCTGTTCATTCATTAGCCAAATGTTGTGTCATATCGACGGGTCATCTTAGCTCATAACCGTGCCATACATTTTATCTGGTTTTGTAATAAACATTGTTAACTACTCGTGTGGTGTTCGAGTATCTGAACGAGAGTGATCAAGCCGAGCAAGGTACACGCCGCCACGCGAAATATAAGGCACAAATACTGATCACACAAAGAAGTACGCCCGCTATATTCACGTCCCACCGGCATTCTACTAGCCACACATCGGAGCACGCAATCTTTCGATGACGAATCCTGTCCCCCTTTAGTACCAATAGCCGAGATAAGGAAAATCTCCATACAACCCCTATCCCTCTGAAAAGCATAAAATATAACATGAATGTTACGAAATTGCTTTCTGAGCTATTTGTCAAAGATTATTGTTGGTTTGTGGCTTGTTAGAAGGCATTAATCTTATAAGCGTAAAGAAGTGCGCGATTATTCAGGATTTATGGTTCATACTCGCGTCCGAGTTATTATCACTTCTGTGACAAGCGATGATTGTTACTTACTACGGAACGGGACACCATTAACTATATTAATAGCCATGTTACTATTTAATTTTAGTAGTATTAATTCCCAATTAAAAAGAGGTAAACTCTAGTGGCAAATAAGTCTTACTAGGAGTGATAATACTAGTCGAAACTTGCTAGTTAGAAATATTTCTAAATATCGGGTGTGGTGTCGAGTGAGGAATTCCACCAGTGAGCAGTAACAGGCGGGTCTAACTCTTAGTAATGCAACTTGTTTAGCTGTCAGCGTGCCGGGGGCAGTTAGGAGGACGCACTACTAAGAGTGAGGCCCATCTGTTACTGCTCACCCGTGGAATTCCTCACTAGATACCACAGTCGATATTTAGAAATATTTGTAACTAGTAGAAACTTACTAGTTAGAAATATTTCTAAATATCGGCTGTGGTGTCGAGTGAGGAATTCCACGGGTGAGCAGTAACAGGTGGGCCTAACTCTTAGTAGTGCGACTTATTTAGCTGTCAGTGTGCCGGGGGCAGTTAGGAGGAAGCACTATTCTTGAGCAGACCCGGGGCGAGTAAGGGTCGCGGATTCAGATAACCACCTCGAGGGACCCTTTACCTCATAACGAACCTGTCCAGCCTGCCGGGAGGCTGAGGAAATAACTAGCTAGTAGTGGACAGATACTAACTGGTTATTATAGTAGCGTAGCCTGTCAGCCTGCCGGGGGTGACTATATAACGGCAAGTAATAGCATAATTCTAAGGCTCAGGTTAAGGTAATCAAATAATCATACTGTGTGCCAGCCTGCCGCGGGTATTACTGTATCAACTCAGAAGAGCAGTATTAAAATAATAGTTAACCCAAATATAATTGTTATCACTCCACGTTAACGCAGTCTGCCATCCTGCCGGGGCGATTGCATTAAATAAGGACCAGTACTAGAGTAAATCTAACGCCTACGTTCAGGTACTCATATACTCGTACAGTTGTCAGCCTGCCGGAGGCAAGTGTGTCAACCTCACAAGAGGATTAATAAGAGTAAATAACCTAACCTTAACCTTAATAGAAGTAGGAAGTGGCTGAAATAGTGCGCTGAAGTGGTCGAGTTAGTGATAGAGCTTAAACCAGACGGAAGTTACCGGTAGATTATAATACGCGATCGAATAGTACGGTACTAAAGAATAGTGCCACAAGTGTATTCGACGGGTGCTAAAGCTCAGTCATTGGGCTTTAATATTTTATATTGTTCTGCTAATAAACATTTTCCGCTACGTCTTTGGTTCTCATCTTCCTGAACCAAGAGTGTTTAGAACGTAGCCATGCAGCAGCGCGACGTCTAGAGTTTAGAAACAGTCATGGAAATAAAGAACGCGTGTCATCTGAATATCTTCACCGGCATACTACTGGCCACACCTCGAACCGCACAATCTTCGGTGTTGATTCCCTTTCGCATTTAAATTCCGATAGCCGTCATAAAAAGCACCCACCAACCCTGCCCCCATTCAAACGTAAAAATATAACAATAGAATATATTTTTCATTTAGGTCTAGCGGTAGGAGCTGGAAGACGAAATACGAAAGGCGGCCTGC
Organism: Trileptium ribeirensis; assembly: GCA_030248225.1. Classification (NCBI taxonomy): domain Eukaryota; kingdom Metazoa; phylum Nematoda; class Enoplea; order Enoplida; family Thoracostomopsidae; genus Trileptium; species Trileptium ribeirensis. The sequence goes on from JASANE010022995.1 coordinate 74,373, forward strand.
TGAAAAGTCGGGTTGATGTGGATTTGAATACACGGCCTCCCGCTCTTGGACCCGTAAGCAGGCGCTCTACATAAGAGCTATCCCTGCACGACTTTAAAATTATTATGAAGCCTTATATTCGACATCACTCCGTCTTTCATTAAGACCTATGTTGGCCTTATTTTTTATAACAATGTAATTTCGTATTTATATATGTTATTTCTTAATCGGATTAAAGATTGGCAAGACTTTAGTTGTTAGCCGTTCATAGCCAGCCAGACATAAGGGGTGAGTGATGTCAGGCGTGATTCGGTAAGGCAGCTGCAGAATCCGGCCTTCCCGTGCTACCTCCATGTTATATATTTCATTTTTCGAGGCGGTAGGAGCTTAAAAACGAATAGTTTCGAAAAACGGCTGGCTGAAAAGTTTAGTAGATGTGGGATCCGCATCCACGACCCCTATTCTTGGATCAGCACGCAGGTGCTCCATCTACTGAGCTATCACTGCACGATATCACAACTATATACTATTAAGTCTATATATTCGAGAGCGGTTTTGTTTATTGCGGTGTAACCGCTAGGCTAACAGACGAAACAGTGCCCCAATTTAAACAAAAATCTAAACATTCATTTGGTTACAAAATTTATTTTATACTAAATAATTTTATGTTGTGGGTCAGGATTTTTACTCATTGCTGATTAGTCAGGTGACCTTCTGCATGCTTCTTAATTTGTAGATCAGCTCCCAACCAATTAGCGCGAGCACGGTTTTTAACAAATGCTTGCTCAGCCAATATCACGAGTGTCATTTCTGAACTTTGATTTCAACGTATTTTGTTGCTTCTCTTGCTTCTTTGTCGACGTGAAGAATAAATTCGGAATTTTAATTTTTAAAAGTTGCGTTTTTTTAAATTTCGAAAGTTTGGCGTTTTTTGGAAGAAAAACGCTTGAACTGTGGTGATAGTGACCATAATTTAATGTAATGCTATGTACGGTATTATTATCTTTATGGAAACAATAACCGTGACCGTAACTGTAAATTTAAATTGAAGTTGAACCCTGAATTCGTCTCAAAATTTTATTTATAGTAAACTCAAGTGTCCAGGAAAACTTAGGAGAGTATGATACTCGGTCATATATACTAATGTACTTTACGTTTTCTCTAGCTTTCCGAAACTGTCTCGAAGTACCCGAGGAACCAAAATACTGGGCAAGAAATTTTATTTCCCACACCGCCCCCCCCACAAACCGCACCCCATAGAACTAAATAGCTCAAGCTCAACAAATATAAGTAATAATGCAAATTATATAATAAAACCATATCGACCGGCTGCATGTTTAGTGTTTCTCGGAGAAAATTTAACATTATTTAGAAACGTAAGAAATAAACGAGCATATTTTTTGCCTCGCAGAGAAAAATCTGACTATTTTTTTGTCAAGCAGAAAAATTCATATTGGAGCCAAAATATCTGGGGAGGCCAAAATACCTATGCTCGCTCTGTGGCAAAAGCAGTATTATGATTGGTTGTATTTTGTCTTACACTTCCGGACTATAGAGGTACCTCCCAACATATCGTGATGGTTTTAGGAGATACCAGCTAAGACGTCACCTATATACAATGAGAATAAAATAGCCATGAAATCTATCAGTGATTGCTACTCTTCTTTGGCTATCGGTGACCTGATTGCTGGCGCCTCCTCTCACGGTTCATTGCGTTGTAACCGACAAACTTTGGATGTACCGTTCTGCAATACGTGCTGGAGTTGTAGGCCAAAAACCGACCACAGCATAAAGACGTACAGTACTTGCCACAGTTAAATCCGTCGCCCTACGAGCGAGCGAGCAACGAGTGAACAATTAACGAAATAAAAAATTCAAAATAATCCTTGATATTTCCGCCAACGAGTAGCGGTCAGTTGAAGCGAGTATATGATGTATAACGTAAAGTGCATAAGTATGACCAAATGTCATACGTTTCACCAATATTTTTTAGAAACTCGTAGTAAAATGAATCAACCAATGAATAAAGGTATATGGCGTGCATCTGTAATGTGTTGAAAATAGCAGGTACTTGGCGCTTGGTGTAGTGCTGTGATATTATTGTCTCTTTGAAACTTTGAAGACGTTAACGAATTCAAAATTTTTTTCGACAATATTGCTTTATATTTAAGCCAAAATGTCATATCTGCACCACATGTACGTAATGCGTGTATTGCTCGTAAATTACGTAAAAGTGTAATTAACGTCTAATTACACTTTTCGTTAGTTAACGATACATACAATTGTTTGTTATTCTGTAGGAATCCAGAAATTACTGGTTTATCCGATTGGAATAAATGTTGTATAGCTGGGACAAGCTGATAATGCTGCGAACATTAACAATCACATTGCCTTTATCACTAACGCAGTTCCTGACTGCGTAGTAGATAAGATCATCATCTTTAATGTCTGCTGATTTGCAAAATCATTGACAAGCGCGTAGGAGGGTGAATGACCGATTGAGACAATTTATGTTATGCAGTAATATTGCGAACTGTTTATATCCTTGTGCCATGTCCAAGTTCCATGTTCATCATAAATAATACGTGTCATGTACACCACAGCTCTCCGAATGGCCAAAGAACTGCTACGAGAATCAATCTGGCGGTGTCTTTTTAAAACAAAGCCATAATGAACAATTTTACATGGTTATGAATAAATTGTGTAGGAAATATTTTGTTCTATTTTAGTTTTATGAGCATTTTATTGAAGTAAAATATGTTTTGCTTGGCTGCGAAAAGAAATTGACCACTGTGCACAGAATATATGCTGAGACTACAAGTCGAGGGAGAAATTTGGAAAATTTCTTAGTGAAAATGGCAATCGTATTTCCTACTTGCCGTTTGCAGGGACCGCAACCTTACCGTTATTTTCGTCGTAACAGGAACCAGAATTCCGGAATTTGAATAGCACAGCGCAAAATGGAGCCACTAGGTTTGACAGTCATATACGCTCTGATTCTGTATGCTGCGGAACTGACTGGTTATAGTATTTATATACAAATATGCAGCAGCACAATAAGCTATGTCAATAATTTCACTGCAGTTTTCTGCTACTTCTGCGAAATTCTCAGTTGTATCTAACAGCAATTGCAGTTTATAGTTTACTCGCCTGCAATAATTACCATATGTTTAGCTTGTTTCAGTGTTATGTTTACAAATTATTAAACAGAATAATATACGTATATAGATTCTATAATGGGTAGCTTACGGCAAAGTTTTTCGGAAACAAATTATATCGAAACTCCACGCGTTGATCATGTGCAGCTTGATAGTTTGGTATGTGTCTATACTTATTTGCTGACGTAGTGCGGCCCAACAAACAATATATATAAATAGCATGCCTAATAACACTTTGTTGAATAGTATTAATAGTTTGAACAGTGTTAATGCTGTGTTTTGCGTAGCCCACAAGGTCGTCACGGCATTGACAACACGTGAAACTATAGTAGTTATATTTCTGGCCATATTTGAAAATGCATAACAAGGTTTGGTGGGAAACTGGTCGTAAAATTTAACAGTTTGCATTTTATGTAATTATCGCATTTTTAATAATAAACAGATTGGTAATGTTTAATTGTGCTTGCTAAAACATCAAATACATTATTTAAACAAAAGAGTACAACAGTACTCAGCCGACTGTCGTTCGACAAGCCGTCGGGCAACGACCAAAATAAAATTTCACCGTTAAACTTTATTTTCCCCTGAGGAAGTTGCGAAGGAGCAGCAGCCAATTATTGTGGCAGTACTGCATATTATTAATCTTCTATTGCATATTATAAATTTGCTAAGCGGTATGATACTGTTCATTGTAGTTATGCGGTCTTGTATTTGCTTTGACTTTTGCAATTTTTTGGCTCTACGTCACATATACAGCTGAGATTTTTGCTGTATAGTTATACATATACATTTGCATGTAGATATATGTAATCTACTATATACAAGGTAACTATGCTGCGATGCAACATGCAAAAGGCATAGGTATATTTATTCATGTAAAATTTTGGAAACAAGGTTTCAAAATTTAAATTAATGTTCACTACTTGTTTTCGAAATACATTTTAATACTAATACCACTGTAACGCAAGTTTTATAGAACTCGAACTTTTATAATAGCCACAAGACCATATGCAGACTGTCAAAATTCTTATTTTATGCAGAAAGTCTTATTATCAGTGGTTCTGCATTTCTAGTAAGTTACAGGGGTTTAAAATATTTCAAACACGGTAATTTTTAATGACACATTAGCCGTTGTATTGTACGCAGTGCAAAGCCTCCATATCTAAATCGAGCAAATTTTCTAACAAATGCTGAAAAAACATTTTCTTATATTGATGATATCGCATTAATAGCAGAGCCTTCTTGCCGTCACACAGTCATTACGCCATAGGCGGCCGTCGGCCGGCGAGTCATTGAGCCATCAGCCGACGGTGAGCCGCCATCCGGCCGTTGCCCAACCAACAAGCCGTTGATTTGCCGGTGTTCTGTTGAGCCGTCGGCAGGCGCAATATTTTATTCACGCTGGCCGATGGTTAACACTATGGCAGAGCCGTTATATACATGCCTCATTAACAGATAATAATGTGGCATACTGCAATCTGGGAAAATAATTTCATTATTTCGATAAGCTGTATATCATACATGATCAAGGTGTAAGGTTCGAGGAGAATAGCTGGGGTCGTCGGGAGTGGAGTGTTGGAATCCAGCTTCCCCATTACCCAGTTTGAATCAGCTGGTCGGCAGAGGGGCGGGGCGAGCGTGGCGCCTTCGGTTTCTGCCTTCTGTGTTTGTCTTCAGTGTTAAGCGCCGTCGGATGTATATAAATTTACCTTGCCTATACCGCTGGCCCAGTGCACATGATCAAAAAGCGCCACCTTCCTCCGGCAACGGACCGATTCCTCCTGTAGCAGCCGAAGGCGTATGACTCTCGCGGACCCCAGGTACCCCCTAGCGCTGCCACTGAGCATGTATATAAATATGCGTGCGGATTATAAAACGTTTAGCTAACGCCAAACGTATCTACAAGCCAATCATTTAGCTATGGCGAATAAACGTATTTACTAAGATAAATTAAAAATATATTATGTTAGATGCCGAAAGCGTAGCCCCCTCGCGGATCCCAGCTAACCCTTGCGACTTTGCCACAGAGAATGTATATACACCATTTATTACTGCGTAGCTAGCTACCGTCATATCTGTCCACAAGCTAATCAATTAGCCGTCGAATAAATATATTTAGGAACATGAATAAACAATATATTATAGGAACATGAATAGACAATATATTATATTGTCTATGAAATCAAATCAAAATTAGATTGAATTATAATGGAGAATGAATACGGCACGACATGTCGACATGGACCTGCCAATTCTATTCGCCAAAGTATGTTTGTGAAATCTGACACGGCTTCACAAACAAATCTCTATTCATTCAAAAACACGTTCTCCAAGTTTTCTTTAATTTATTGTGCTCTGTTCGTACAGTAAATTTGTTACCGCCTCGATGATATTATAGAAATAAACAGTCAAAATGGACTATTTCCGAAACTGACCAAATTGTATCTCTTAAAAAATTATATCGCCAGAGGACATTAATCATCGGTTTTTAAAAAATTTCAACAAATGTCCGTCGAGAAATGCACCAGTTTTGACATAAAACATAATAGGGACACTGCTGTGTCCCTATAATGTATATATAATATAATATATATATGTAGCTTTATTGTATATATACTATATTATTATTTCATGCAAAATACAACGTTACGATGTGAGTTGGATTTACAAATAAGATACCTAGAAGATAATTTGCTCCACAAAATTGGACCAAAACACCCATGCAGCTCGAACGGTTGCTTAGATATATTGTCATTTTTGGTGCATTTTGGGTTTCTTGGACGTATAATTTAAAAAAAAAACTTTTGATCCAAATCTTATACATGATCCTGAGCGAGGCAGTCTTATAGAGGCTTATAAGGAGTCAAATATGCTTCATATATCTACACCGGTTGTTGAGATACCATATAATACTTAATATGAGTTTTGGGGCCCTTTTGCATCTCCTCTGGCTCTTATTTCTTGTGGTGGGGTGGGAGAGAATTAAGAATCGGTTTTCGCGGCTAGCGAAAGGTCACTAAACAGTGATGTCAAATTTTCAAATGAGCTATCCCGCGAATCAGTCCGGCAGTCTATATTGAGTTATATATATTGTCGTCCTAAAATGCCAATAACGGACATTGTGAAATTTCGCCGCTATTCAGGCTATCAAGAACTTTTTTGTTTACTTGTTTCACTCACTACCCTCAGAATTCAATACATATATACAGCACGAGTATTTTTCATAATATACTCGCTCAACCTTCGTTCGAAAAATTTCAGCTTTTTTGGAAAGATATTGTAATATTGTTCCACATCGGTTCGAAATTGTTGTCGCATGTTTAAAGCTTTATTTGTGATTTGTTAACGATTGGATAAGTTTTAAGTATTTTTGTTCGATGTAGCCATTTCTGGCGGTTTGTTATGAGATTGACCCATAATTTAAGGTGTAGGAGTTGAAAATTTCGGGAGTGGTGCTGCCCTACGTGTAGCTTATTTCATGTGGGTAAATAATAACGATAAAGCCGAAACACTGTCTAGATAAATAAGTCCAGTAAAAACAGAGTCAATTTTGCTAGTTACAAACATCGTTTTTGTGACTGCTTTTGAGTTATTATCAGTTTTCAATATTGGGTATATTGTTGATATATTCCAGTACTATTTATGATCAATATCACAAGAGACATCATGGAAACTGACTTAAATGAAGCTAGTTTTTCCATTATACACTGTGTTTAGTATGATAGTAATTTAAGGCGCACAGTGGCTCGAAATAGTAGAATTCGGTCTGTTGTTTCGATGGCAAATTGAAATGACATCTGAGTGTTATTGTTGTATAGATACATGCATAATACACAATGCTAATTGCAGTGATTATGCAGCGTTATTTTTGTCTTGATATATGAGTTACTGCAAATATTGCAACAATACTGAAACGTTATTTATGTATTGATACATGTGTAATGGTCACTGCAAATTGCAATGGTATTGGAGCGTTATTTTTTACATTGATACGTGTATAGTGAACGTTATATTAGTAAAGACAATATCCGCTTTAGAAGGTAGGTACAATACTCGGCACTTTTGGCTGCCGCCTGCCGAGCGAGCACAGAGTAAAGATAAAAACATAAAATTTGGAAATATATATTTATTTTTTCTCGAGTTAGTTGTGCAAGAGAACGGTCAATTATGGCAAGTACTGTATATATACTGCTAATTTTTCAGTATGTGTTTGTAAAAACTCCTCCCAACTTGTGACATTCAGGACGATTGCAATTCTCGTGCGATATTTATTGAATGTAAAAATAAACGTTGAACGTCTTTGTATATACAGCAATACATTTATTATGTGCTGCCGTAGACTCTGCGGATCACGTTCCGGCCTCATATATACAGCGCTCATTACAGGAAACATTGTACAGGACTGGCCAGAAATGGGTGTCACTTTTAGAGCGAATAGAAATCGAAAAAATATTTATCCTCGAACAGTACTTAAAAACTTGTCGAACAAACTTCGAACAGCTCTCGAGTATATTAACAGAAAGCGCGCCAAAATTTCGAACAGGTCTCGAGCAAAATTGGAGCGAACATCGAACAACAGCCGTTTCTAGCGAATACTGCAACAATAGTGAATGCATAGTTATCTCTGAACTTAAAGTACCTGGACCATACAGTTATGCTTTTCTGTCTATATATTATATACATATATCTATCTTACTCTTTCATGACATAGCCTGAGTCTGTCGCAATTTTGTGTTATTGTTTAGGTCGCTCTGAAAATTATCAAACATTCCGAAGATGAACGTAGGTCTGGTTCGGGTGAAATCGCTCAAGGATATTTAGTTGGATTAGTTGCCAGCGAGGAACGTCGTCTGGAAGTGACTAACTGCTTTCCGATTGCAAAAGTTGGACCTGATGATGATGAAAACGAGCCAGGTAAGCGGATATAATGCATTTGAGGTTAATATCTAAATAGGTATCATGATTATACAAAATAACTTAAAAAAAGAAACCACACCCGCTTTGTTTCACCCTCGCTTGCGAGTTATTAGTGTATATATGTTATATATATGTGTGTATATCAGGGAGTAACCGGAATTCCGGTTCCGGCGAAAATTGTGTTCCGGTTACGGTTCCGGCAAAGGGCAAAAACCATACCGGAACCGGAATTCGGGTTTAAAAATTTTCCTTGAAATTTTCCAAGTTTTTGCTTCATCCTGTAATCCAAACATATGTAATATATATTATACAATGATCAAGCTCCAATAATGCCAAGCAAAAGAAAAGATTAAATAACCAATTTGCCGTGTGAAACATAAGTAAGGCACATATGAGCAGGAATTTTTCATAATAACCTGCAGGAGTTTGTTAAATCAAAGCCAGATTGATGCTTGTAGCAGCTATTTTACACATCCAGAAGTCTGTGGGATACGTTCGAATTAAACCGGTCCAACTCGGTAACAGAGTATGGCGTACGCAGAAGTACTTAGGGTATGCTTGGCTAACATTAATTGCGTGAAGCACCCGCCAGTGCGCTTGTAAACTTGGTAAATCAGTCAAAATTGAAGTAAACTAACGTTATCTGCAACGCAGCGAGAAACTGCTTTCTGGGCAATGAACTGTATTTATTGAAACTGTGCGAGCAGCATCACAGTGTGTCTCATTTATAGCTTTCTGATTAGAAAGTTATCACCATTATCATCTAACTGACGGGCAGTGTTTGTCCAACGCTAGCCTAAACAGTGTCTCTGACCACTTATCAGAAAATTACCTTCTATGTATTATTTCCTCTTAGAATCATATAAACCAATAATTTTAAGTTTCCTGCAGAAGAACATGCAACAAACGTATGTGTAGTAAATGGAGGCGACTGGAGACAGAGCGAAAGTGTGTATTCTACGCTCCAAGCTTTGTAAGCACATTGGATTTGACGCAGTATACGCAATGGTGTATAGTGGAAGACATTTTTTGCTCTGAATGTCCAAAAACCGACATATTTGATCGATAAATTAACATTATTAGCTTCCTCAGTCTCTTTAAAGTTTCAGAAAGGCAATAATACCATCGCAATACATTAAGTTTAATGTAAAAGTTATTTTTAATGCATTTTAAATCCACTATACCTTCATTTCTTCCTTCATCTGTTTTACTATATATAAATTTCGAAGACCAGGTTCCGGTTCCGCATCCGGTTTAAATAGACGGTTCCGGTTGCTGGTTCCGGTTCCGGTTATTCCCTAGTGTATATACATATATAATAAGTGTCACACATGTATATATATGTTTACATGTGTCGTTTTATATACATGTCAATATGCATACACATGCGTGTATTGTATGCATGTTAATTAATACACACATGTATATGTTTTACATATGTGTCGTTTTACATACATGTCAATATGCATACAGATGCGTGTATTGTATGCATGTCAATTAATACACACATGTATATGTTTTACATATGTGTTGTTTTACATACATGTCAATATGCATACACATGCGTGTATTGTATGCATGTCAATTAATACACACATGTATAGGTTTTACATATGTGTCGTTTTATATACATGTCAATATGCATATATGCATCAGTATTGCTACGTTCTACGACTGTTGTAGGCAAAAATACCGAATTCGCTGAAATTTCACCTTATGTTGCTAGGATATACAGATTTCTCGGGGTCAGAATAAAAAATTTAAGTGGTCAAAGTTTCGGAGGGCGAGAGATGGCCAATAGGGGTTTTCAGCCGGACATGAGGGGTAAGCCCCTTTCCCTATAGCGGAAATCCAGTGTTAAAATCCTGATTTTTGTCGCTGTGTTTTTAACCAATAATCATAAAGGTTTTTCGCAGGGTTGCAAATCTCAACAGGACGAACATAGAAGGTATCTGTTAGTTTTCGATGCGAAGCCTAAACATTCATAATATGCATAAGATGTGATTTTATTTGACAAGATTTGAGTGTATAAAAACGTTGATACATACCACTCAAGTTCGTTAAGAAGAGAACGCATCACACATCGGACTATTCCCATTTCTATTTGACTGTTAAATGCAAAGGACCAAAAGAATCTCTCTTTCTTCGTGACTTATTTTGACATAACTGGATGTACAAACAGACACGGATAAATTTATCAGTGCGCAATATAATGCTTGTGCGTTACGCAATATGCAATTGTGGCAGTGTTGTATTTGTGCATATACGTGAGTAAACTTAAGTTGACTCCGACAACCATTCTATTTTGCAATAACCGATATCGAATTGCAAACCATTGTTACCGAAAAAAGGCTGAATATTATTCGGTTTTTCGCTAACCGAAAATTGGCAAACTCAAATCAAGTTTTAGAAATTATACCTTGTGTTAGAACAGAATTTCGGCGTTTTCAATTTACAGAAACTTTGGTCCCTAATGCCTAATCATTTTAATTTGGATTATTTAGTGTTCGCGAACAAATTTAGTATGAAATGCGAGGTCACAAGCAAATCTATCCTGTAGTTAAGCTCTTGCTGTTCGCGAATAAACCGGTTTAATTCAAATTTGACCAAATTTCGTTCTGAAAAATATAGGGTAATTTTACTGGAATTTTGGCGAACACAAAATGGCTAGATTTATATCGCGAGTAGTGTGTTCGCTAACAGTGCTACTCCGAATTTCAATTGACCAACAAGCGTTCCGTAACAATTTTTATGCAAAATTACAAAATAGAATTGTTTGCTTGGTCACCTTATGTTTACTCAAGCATTACACTGCATTAATTAACTGCATATGCATAAAGATATATGTTGTATATAGTTATAGATATACTATTTCAGCAACCCATCAGCCGATGATGTTGAAAAAATTTCAGCAAGTGAACGTCGATTACTTGCTTACAGGATTTTATCAAAGTTCACCGTTTGGTGCATGTTTTAACGAAACATTTGTTGAATCCGCTTTCGATTATCAGTGCAACGTCGAGGATAGCGTCGTTTTGGTGTATGGTAAGTGTGTTGCCTGGTGGGTTCGATATTTTATGGTCCCTCAGTTCAACTGTAGAACCACCGATGAACTTAGGGGATTCCTTCGTACTTGTAGTTACTTAAAAACCGCATTTTACATGCTTAGTCAGAGCTTAGTGTGACGTAGCGGAGATTGATGAAAGCTTTTAAATTCTGTCTGTCTGTGTGTGATTGACCATGGTTAGTGTATCCTCGATTGTTTTTTGGTTCGAGTTCTGGTTCCGTGGTCAGAGTTGAAAATGAGGGTTTTTACCCCGTTTTAGTACCCTTAACGGAAGCAAGGTTATTTTTATCTTAACTTTGGAATTTTTTCTCTGGTTGGTTTTATTTCATAACAAAACAGTAAATGGCACCTTTGTGGTTCCTCGACCCAAAATTCAAAAATTTGTTATGACGTCCTGGGTGGCTGAAAAGGTTCACTTCGATGTTTTCGGGCATGGGAAACCCATTGTCGGGGTTAGTTTTGTTCTACGACCTATGGTTCCGTGGGTATTGGAGTATGCCACTCTCGTGGTTTCTCGACCCAAACTTCGAAATTTTATTGAAAGAAGTATGGAATGTTGAAAAGTATTACTTTGGGGTTTTCGGGTATGAGAAACTCATTGCCGGGGTGTTAAGAACGTGGTGGCAGAGTACAGATGTAGATGCATTCGTTGTGGTAGTTGGCCGTATTGCGAGTCTGTTTGGATTCAGGATCCGGGACTACGCTCTCCAATCTAGATATAGTTGCTAGTCCGCGAAAAAATTACTAGTTTTGCACTAGAATCGAAATTATGGCTTGTTTGATGATAGAGTTATGGGGCGATTTAAAATGTGTGTTTTCGTTCTGGCCCAGATACGTATTTATTTCATGGTTTTAAGCCTCCGATGGTTATTTTGTTATGCGCCGCGAATCTTGTAGTAAGCGAGAACATCCATTTTTAACATTTCTCAATTTATGCGGAAATAACTAGAACTGGTCTTTAGATTGGCTTTTAATATTGCCGGATATGGTGGAAGCATTGATATTCATATTGTATCGGTTCACTAAGAGATGTGCGAGGGATCTCTGAAGTAAAAATCCAAATATTAATATTGTAACACTAACGATTATTGCTTCTGTTTCTCCTTAGCTGCCTTTAATTGCACTAAAATTGGTACGCTCACTGCCTTCCACTTTCTCTTAATGTTCTATATTGTTACAAAGTTTGGTAAATCCTAGAGCGATCTTGTCGTAGGTGCTTGCCGAGTACCGTCACCTTTACTGCTCCTACAGTCCAGTGTGCTTGTTACTAAGAAAAGGGTTGAAATACACCGGGTACTAGGTCTATTGAAGAGCATTGCGGCAAATACTTCTCGCATTAGAGAATTGGAAAGTTAGGTTTGCAATATCCCACGGTCAGCTTTAAGCTTCTGCGCTTAAATCATCTTTTCGTCATTACCTTCACGAAGTCGCTTGTATTCATTAGAAACGTTTATTAAGAGTTCACCGATTTGCCTTCCAGAAGGAGCATTTTCGGAAACTGCAATTTCTAAGCTCCTGTGCCAAGAAATTTTGTTAGTGTGCTGGATAAAAGCCTTTATTAGCAGATCATGCCTTAAATATTTTACAGCCTTCTATAGTATATGCGTATACGCGACGTCCAGCCGGTTCTTTGACGCTGTCTGTTTAACCGTGTAATTCGGTTGTCCCATTTTTTCAAAAGGCAGGACAAGTTATAGCTGTTTAGAACTTTCAGTTCCATGTTTTCTTTTTGCAGCATCAAGAGGCGAATATTCAGCAAATTTCTGTCTTCCCGAACAGGAAGCACTAAAGATTAAGCTTGTCGTTTTTTGCGACGTCAAAACACCATTAGGATGACAAGTAGATAAAGCAGATTGGCTTGTAATAATTGTTGTATTATCAGTAATGTCGTTACTAGTGATACACATGCGTCTTGGACATTTCAGAAGAACCCTCAATGTTAGCCAAATAGTTAATATTTACACGTTGTAATGCATTTACATGTTGCGGACATTTACAGTATTCGTATTCTTAATATTGAACTTGAACAGTGAATTCCTTGATAAGTTATGTGATTGTGAATATATACGTTATAATGTGGCTTATCAATGTATTGTATAGAAACATGTATTACCAAGCGACTGCTAGCATTGCCGTTACAATGTATTTGGCTATCTATAAGTTGGCTTGAAAGCAAACCTGTTCTAAAGATTTATGATAGGAACCAAAGCCTAGACGTTGGTTCAGTATAACGATAGCTAGGAAATCTTAGACTCAAGCATACGGTCTTTAGCTTTAGTCAGATAAGTTTGGTCGAAACTATAACCTTAACCGAATATTTCTATAAGGTGAAAACAAACTTCGAACCAATGTGTTAAAATAAATATGGGCAGTATTATTCCACTAACGAAACTGAAGTTTTATGCAGACCGAATAAACGCAGCAACTAAAAAACTTAAAGAGCATTTGTACTGCTATTCGATGTTCGTTTATAAATATTAAATTTTGTTCGAAATTTGTGCGATACCTGTTCGAGTGCTTTTCCAGGGTTGTTCAAAAAGTGTTCAGAAATAGGTAAATCTTGTTCGATTTTCGTTCTTCGAAGGGCGATATCAGTTCTGGCAATTACTGTAGCTTGATATTAACATTAACTATTGACTATGTAAAGTGCATAATGTAAATCCACAATGAATTAATTTTGTTTATGTTTATTTAATGATCATGGCATGAAATATGTATTTTTTCGTTTTTCAATAATAATTTATAGATCCAGTGAAAACTGCGCAAGGAATACTGACGATAAAAGCATATCGGTTGTCGCTCCAAGCAATGAAATTGTGTTACAAAGACTTTTCATCTGAAAGGTAAAGATTTTTGTATTTCAAAAATTTCCTTATGTCTAACCTGTTCTAATTTTCAGTATTTCTCATTGGTGCGCACTTGTTCAATATACTGTCTCAAGCATTATCCAAATATTTTTATTTCTAGTAAATATGTGCATACGTAGTTATATTATGTAACCTGGTAGCGTTCCTCACCTGGTGTCCGCTGATAGGTTTATTATTAAATATATTTATTTATTACTGGGACTAGCCGGAATTCCGGATACGGTTCCGAGAAAATTTTTGGCGGATCCGGCAAAAGACAAAATTCTATGGTAACTGGAATTCTGGTTAAAAAATTTTGTTTAAAATTTCTACATTTTGCTGCAGTTGCGGTTCAAACATACATTTAGAAGCGTTCAAGCCTTCGCAGCCTCACATATGAATAGTATATACTCCTCCCTTTCACTTTAACTCTGCAGGAATTTTAATTCTCACCCTTACAGTAACATAGGTTCTCACAAAGGATACATATAGTTGCTGTTTTCTCTTCACGACACGTCATATTTAAACTCTGCACCACAGAAATATAAGCAGTTTCGGGTATATACGTATTTAATTGTTTCAAGTTTATCTTAGATAGATTGCCTAAAGCACCACTCCATGCGCGGGTAACCTTTGTAAATCACTATGCGTATAGTACTCCAGTTAAGTACATTGATTCAACGCAGCGAGATGCTATGTTATTGATATAGGAGTGTGATTGTTAAATTTGCGGAATACGTCACCGTTTGCCTCAACCATAGCACATCTGTTCAGAATGCCGAAGCTTTGATTAACCTTCTGTTAAAATTAGAGAAACCAATAATTCTAATATCCCTAAGGAATAACATCACGTCTACTAATTCGTAGCGAAGAAAAATGGAGCGTTATTGTTTACTCTATGCTCATCACTTTCGTTTGCATCGATTGTGCTCCATGGCATAGGGATGTGTAGCAGACGGCATTTTTTGTTGCCTAACAACAAAAACCCGAGACATGACATGCCCACCAATCAAACAAGACCATCAAACGAATTTAGCGTCAAATCCCATAAATACCATAGATACGACAGTGCATTAAGGGCAACATAGCAGGCATTGTCAGCTTCAGCTCATTTGAAAACCATATCACTGTGATTTTTCCCTTCTTATGTTTTACTATATATATATTTACTGGTTTCTCCATTCGGTGAAAATTTGCCAGGGGACATGCACCGGTGGCACCCCTGATTTTGCCAGGGGCCGTGAACTCCCGCCCGCGTGAAGTGGGACGAACTGGAGGTCAAAGTTTAATATATTTTAGCGAAAAGCGGTGAAATTGTTAACAAGTTGCCTCAGAAATGGTGCAAAAACGTATTCATTTTGGTTAAAATCAATTTTTTCACGTTACATAGAGCTTCCCTCGCTATGCAAAATGAGCTGAAGGAGACCCGTATCGTTGAATAGATTTTGGAGATGTGGTAGTTTTTGTTTGTTTCAGGCCTCATTGGTACATTTTGGAACTAATTTTTATATAATGCTATAATATAGGTAAACGTCACAATCGATCATATGCAGATACATAGAGCTTTTATGTCTACAAAATGAGCCTAAATAGAGCTATATATTTTCATAGATTATATACTTTGGATCTCATGAGCCCATTCTAAACCACCTTTGGGCCCTAATCCTGCATCCAGTGATAACCGTATGGAAAAGTTTTATATATATCTTAGCTGTTCTACAAAATGAACTTGATTTGACTGAAATATGCACGGGTTGTGATACACTCTGAAACTTGTTTTGTACAACCCCATTTCGGACCAACCCGGCACGTCCCTTGGGGCCCACTTTTATAGGGGTAAGGAGTTTTCTGCCTTAACTGAAGGGCACAAATAGAAATTTCAAGCTTTTGTTCGAGAAGATTATAAATTTGTAAATTTTAGTTGTGTATGCTGCAAGGAAAAATCCACAAACTAACATTCCTAAATTAAACATATGAAAAGTAATAATAATTCTTCGTAACAGTCTTAATTCAATAATGCTTTTCTGATAGCAAGTTCTGTGTTGGTTGCTCAATAATTATATCTACAGTCACGATAAAAACAAACGCGAACGTACGCAAGTAAACGAAAGTTTGAAGGTTCGTTTACAACTTTAGTTCGGATTTCTAGCCTTCGTTTATCAACGAACGTAAACTCAAACGGACGTTCTAACGTTCGTTTATAAACGAACGCTGTTGCGTTTAGTTTTTGTACACTTATTTTTGGCCGCGACTGTATATGTGAGGACCTATAATAAAAAACCGATTATTCGAATGAACTTAATACCTGAGTAAGGAGTGACGTCAATGTATAACAACATGCAGTGTTGTCCTAACCTTAGCTTGTGGTATATGCTTATCGAATTATATATATATTTATAATTGCACTAATTTTTTGTTTAGCATCAAGCGCGTCGGTCTGTCGTATGAAAATTTGTTCGAAGAATTACCTGTCACAATTAAAAATTCACATTTAGTCAACATTGCACTTTGTGAGCTAGCGCTGTTGAACAAGTCGAATATGGCAAAACCACAGTTTTTAGATCTTGGAGGAGGGTAAGGTTGTGTTGTTAAGTTATACTGATTGTACTTGTAACATCGGTAAAAGTTTTTGGCTCATCGAGCTTTGCAAGGCCAGCCTAGGTTATTCTGATTTCATTACTAGAATTTTCATATTAGTGGACTGGCCTGTCCGCAGTGGGTGGTGGGGGACCCCTTTACTTTCCAAAGCCCCCATGTCCGTCCCCCTCACTCGGCCGAAACCCCATGTTCAACTAGTTCCAAAAATTTTTTATTTCTAAAAATTTATGTTTTTGTTTGCAAATTGTTTTTTAAACATTAATTACCACTATTATTATAATGCTAAAATATTGTTTTTAGCTTGAAAATACATTCACGGTAGTAAAAATGCATGAAAATGTGGAAATATTTAGTATTTTTAAACAAAATTTATCCCCCGACATTTAATTTTCCCTCGAGAATGAATATGGGGGCCCCCGAAGTCCCCCACTTTTCGGAGGGCTCTGGACAGGCCAGAACTGTACATGCTTGCGAGTTTTAAAATGCTCATGATCGCTTTTCAGTTCTGCTTTTATACAACGACTCAAACTAAACGTAAAGTAATAGATAGCCTGTTTCCTTCTGAATGAAAACGGCCATTGTATCTGCACATGGAAAGTGTATTTATGGCAACTTAACTTGTTCTGTTGTTTTTGTCGCTGTGTTTTAAGTAATCGGTGTTGTACCGCTTTCATTGTTTACAGAAATATCACTGTCGTTTGGCAAAAAAATTATTTGACATGAAGGTTCCGAAGATTTTGTTGATTTGATTTTGTCCAATACAGTGATTGTTGCAATATTTTCGTAATATAAACATAAACATAATGTAGTTTCCTAGATACAAATTCGCGCGAATTGTTTGACACTGCTTTCGTATTTATAAACCTGGACGACTATGGGGACAATTATTACGGTAGTTCACTATGTTTGGCTTTAATTATGTAGTAAAATTATGATAATTATTGCTTTTAATCTGATAATTTCTATTTGTGAGTTATCATTTTTACTAATCTACACTGTGGTGTTTCAGCGGAAATTTGGAACGCTCTGTGCGCCAACTAATGTCAAATATGGATACCTTAAATCAGGAAGTTACAAAATATAATCGCTATATCGTTAACAAGCAAAAGCACGATGCGCAACGGGAGAGTCATTTACAGAAACGGGTAATTTTTGTCGTGTATTTATATTTTTGAGTTAAACATCGTAGTGTGCAACCTCCCAAATAGTGTACTTCACATGGATAGATTTGAGCCATATTGTATATTAGATATTGTTATGACTATTGCTATTAACTTTACGAGATCTGAAGTATTGTTGCATTAACGATTTTTAGAGACAGTCAAACGAATTGCTGAAAACGCCCAAAAGTATAAAAAAATATAAACGAAATTACATATTCTGTTATCCATTGTAAAGCCGAAAACCAAAATATCGAAATCGCTACCCAACCCTCTAGACAAGTACGAATTGCTTCAGTTTTTTTCAAACTTCAAATTTCGTTTCTGTGTATTTTGTTAATCACGTTCCTACATTCATTAAAAATAAAAGAAATTTTGTTAATAAACTTGAACATGGAAATCATGTCAACCTTTTATATCCGAGTGTAATAATTAGTTTCATTATTCAAAACTGCTCATTTACATATTCACATTTTTACATTATAAACAGAAATGCTTCTTAACACTTATTGTGTAAGAAAATTTTACGCTTATGCGGCTGTGGGCTTCCTAAACTGGGTTATATGGGTTCTCATGTGTGCCAGTTGAAAGGGACATGTTGCCTAAAATGGGCGAAATTTTTGGCACATTACAAAAAATCAAATCCAAACAATATCACACAGAGTGCATATTCGCTGCGTGTCTTAATCTTTATCTGTTGGTTTACGCTTGACGCTTAGTTTTATCTCTTCTCTCTACGTACAGTTACAATCAAAATTTTGTGTGACCAAAAATTGAACGACATTGTGTTGATTGGTTTGGTTTATATATTGTATCGATATTTAGATTTACTTAAAGAATTTCGATTGCATTAAAAATTTATAAAATATGTTAGTTTGCGTTTAACGAATTTGATCCAAACGAAAACTGATCAATTGCAATATCGTTTCTGTCATTCGTACGCGTTCGATTTTGTTGAACACTTATTTCTGATTGTAACTGTATATACCCTAAACCACATCCCGCATTTTACAGTATATTTTGCATGTGTCATTGTGGTATATTGTACTTATATGTGTGCGTGAGACGATCCCGATTGGTTTTTTGCCTAAAATCAACCTGTTTGTGCTAAATTAATGCTTCCCAATTTTGGTAATATAGTGTGTAGCCATGTTTTGAATTAAAACGCATGAATCTTTTCTAAAAGTAGACACACTAGCTACACAACTTTGTTCATTGTTTTTTCACACAACACCTTTCGTCAATAAATGTACATAAGACTAGTCAGGTTTGCTCTGATGCCCATTGCAGCAAGATTTACAAGTAACTTATTGAAATCAGCAGCCATGTACGCTTGCTGTACTGAGGTTCAAACATTTGATAATTTATATCACACTGTCACGGTGGAAAATAATTATTTTACTTGTCATTGTTCATAATGTTAATTATTTAATTTTCAGCGCCTTGAAAATGAAAGTCGTCGAGCACGGGGTGAAGATCCGATATTGGAAGATGATTTCACGAACACACTGAAACCCTTAATGGTGCCAAGCCTGCTAGACAGCTTCTTGGCTGCTTCCGAAATTAACGCTCACACTGATCATGTGTTAACAGTAGGTTTCTTGCATTGTTAATTTAACACACTAACAATAACGCTGAATTATGTATATTATTTAATATATTTTATTTTTGAAAATGTATAAGGAAACTAGCCTTACTCGACAAAAATGACCGTCGCATTTCGAGCGAGCGAGTTCGAGCGAGTCGCGAGCGAGTGGCTCGCTCGAGATTTCGCAACTATTTAAATTAATAGAAAATTCTATTTTTAGAACAAATTTATTTCGAGCGAGTCTCGAGCGAGTCGCGAGCGAGCGACAGTCATTTTTGGCGGGTACTGTACTTCTTTGTTTGACAAAGAACAACCATGAAAAATTACTTCCCTTTGCACTGGTCTGAGCAGTCCTTGTGAAATTTAGGGTACACAATTTATGCCCGGAAATCCCCGAGGACATGTGCCAATCATGTTAAGATGCATGTACTTAGATAACAGTCTGGTGACACTGCATCTTCCCCTAGTAGCTCTCAAAATCATGATAGTGTAGATCCTCGAAAGTCATTACTCTGCAATATTGCACTTACTTTGTGCTCTGCATTCCAATATGTGGAACCTCGAGAGCTAATTATGTAGTTTATCGCGGTTAAATCCATTTCCGAGCTATCGGAACCGGGTTTTGAGCATTTTCTTGATCAGTTTTGTATGGCTAGAACTATATAAAATTAAATAGTTTTGTTAATATTTGTTTCAGATTGCTTCGCAAAATCTAGGCAAACTATTTATGGCTGAAGCTGTAATTGAAGAAAAGCGCGAAAGAACGACGTCTACCTAAAACTGACAAAGAATCTGACATATATTTTGTACTCTATTGTTATGCATAGGCGCAGATGACAAAGTGGTCCAGATCACTCATTGTTTTATACAGCATTACTGACCCACTTCCACTTGTCACACTAGATGAATGTAAATCCTAACCTCCCACGTTTATTTAGTCTTTTCTATTTCTAAACTTATCGAAAATAAAGTTAGGTCGTGCTGCTTCGTCCCCCACCCTTTGGCATTAAATCTGCACCCTTGTTTTGCAATACAGTACTTGCCTCAATTGAATGTCGCCTGACGAACAGCGAGCGAATAACGAGCGAGCAGCAAGCGAAGAAAAAATCTATAATAACTTCGAAATAAAATTTTATTTTCTCATCACCTAGTTGCGAACGAGCATTATCTATCTAGGTTTTTTCGAGTGAACTGGACTATGCTTCGATGCAGAAGTAGTATTTATCGATACTGCTTTGAATTTAATGTTTACTATTGTATGATACACAGCATTTGCTGTGTGATAAATTTTGGTTCTTGCACTCGAACGGTTTTTAGGTGGCGTTTTCTAGTTTTTTATGGAATTTACCATGCGTATCATATAAATCTCAATGACTATACCACTCTCTGGCATTATTTATAAACTATCTGGTTACTTAGGTATTTTTGAAAAGTTGCAATATTGTCAGTCGAAGCTCCTCATTCGAACATTTACGCTATGCTGTTCCTGTGTCCAACCTGAAGAGTCAATCCGCTAAAGTTCATTATTTTGATCTCTTGATTTTCTTCATGTTCATGGAGAGATTTTTGGTTCAATTTTGACGTAACGGTCTTAATAAAAATAGGAAACAACGTAAAGTTTTAATAGGAAGCATCGTAAAGTTTGACCAGGTTTAAACCCAACAATTTGCAAAGTTTAGTGTTTTTCCTAGAGATCGCTATATCCAAAGGCAATGCTGTAGTAATAAAAACCAGGTAATCTACAGTGGAATTTATAGCTGACAGTGGCATTACAATTTACAATTCGTCCCAAAAATGACTGTCCTATTTCGAGCTATCTGTGGGTAAGTGGTTTTCTCGGGTCTCTTAGGTTATGCCCCGCAGCCCAAAAAGTGGCAATTTTAAAAAGAGCAGTGATTATTTTGTACCATTCGACTCAGCACGACGAGGCGGTTCAGAAAATATCCTGCTTGCCTATATTTATGAGAAAAAAGACTTACTTGGATTACCAATGCTCCCCTCCTTGGTACCCAAAATTTTCGGAATTTTTTTTGTATAATTTGATATAGCATTCTATACGCATTGACAGCCGGATAGTGTAAATGCCACCTGCATCGGTGCATGGGTATTATTTAGACTAAGGCTTTAGGCTTAGCCTAAGTCGTTAACACATGAACCGATTGAGATAATTCTTGCGCTATTTGCCTCAGCTCGTCAAGGTTAGAATGAACTTGTTTTCTTGACATTTTGAAACTAAAGTTCATAGCAAATTCTATTTTGGTCGAGTGACTGTCATTTTTGGCGAGTAAAGAGAACTGTTTTTTTTTTGGTTTTTGGCCATATTCCCTAACGGGATTGGAAAATGGTTTATATGCTTCATAGTTCTGCATATTATTGTTAATACTCGTTAAGTAAATTATCAGATTCTGGATTTTTGTTTTTTTGGCTTGCGGACAGGTTAAATTTATTGGTTTTGTGTATTAGCTTCCCATTTGCATTTTGAGCTACTTTATATTTATAACTTTTAAACCTTAGAGTTTAGCGAATCCCAAAATTACTCTTATACTTCTAATGTGTGAGCACATATTAGGCGCGTACACTAGAGTTGTTCTTTTGTACAGATCATTCATGATCAGGTGCTGGACGCGCACAAAATGTTTCTTATATACCCGACAACGAGTTCTGACAACACTGTACTTGCGCTTTTTTGCGATCACTAAACGGAAAGCTGATGTAAGCAAGGCAACGCTGAGGAGTGTTACACTCTTCAGCAGGGTCGACTGTCATCGGCTCTTTCTTGTGCTGACTCAATTGTCCACGAGCTGCACGATTATACGGTATTGTGTGCGCAGTTTGCAAGGAGAGCACCGACCAAAAATTTTTCATTTGTACTCGTAATGCAAGTAAATTCGGGGCTTAAAGGGTTACACGAGATTTAGTATACCACATGTTTAACTTTTATACTGCTACAGCTGTTTAACAATAACTACGTTTCAGTTCGTTGTACTTAACTAAATTCACATCGTGCTGCACTAATGTGAGCGTATTGGTGTTTGTCCACTTTGCAAGGAGCTTTAAGGATCTGAGCAACAAGTCCGATTAGCGCAATGGCTTGTTAACGCGACTTTCAACTGAGCGTTCGTGGTTCGATATCTTGTGGTGATCAAAATTTTTCATCGGTATATACTCTAGAAGTATAAATAATTTAGGGCTTAAAGGGTTAGACATGGCTAATTTTCATAGATTGCGTTTTTAACGGATTCAATGCTTTCCGGATATGCTCAAACTAATGAACAGTAACTCAGCATCAACAGTACGGAGTCAGAAAACCTTAGTTGTTTATGACCGGTATCACCCTAGTATCAACTTAGTTATTGCGACAGGTTGTGCTAACTTAGTCGTGCCACGTATGTGTAACGGTGTATGATTCTGACTCGGTTTCTTAAGGAATTAAGATAACTGATTGGTTAACATGCACCAGTTCAATCCGTGACGTCGGCGTGAGTTTGTCAAACGTATAACGATACGCTACTTGTTTAGGTGCTAGAGTGTTAATCATAATTACTTTAATCATGCCATTTATTTGCGACGTCGGTACATATTAATTCAGATTGTTTTGAGACGCGTGTTTGCTAGTGCGTTGCTATTGGCTCGTTTTGTATCGAGGTGCCTTGGTACCCAGGAGCCGGAGCTCCTATATGGCTCAGTGTTTTGTTGTCGCTTACACCTTTAAACAAACAGGTTCGTTTGGTAGCCCAGCTTGTATTTGTCAAAGGGTTTACCGCCTTCACGAAACCTGGTTTATAATTTTTATATTTCGTTTTGTGAACGCAGAGCTGTGCACCTTTACAGGTATCTGCGGGACGGCCCGGTATAAGCTCAGATATTGAGTGCGCGAGTAGTGGGTGCCCACACTGTTCACTATCCATTACTGTTGAAATGACTAGATAAATCCGTTTATTCAACGTTGTCCAAAAATGTAGTGATTCCTTTTAACATGAGTGATGATTACTTAGTGGCCAGATCGTGGTTCCGTTTATGGCAGTGCATGCCTTTCATTTGTTTTTGTTACACACAGTTTGCACGAAGTTTGTTCCTTTTAGTGGTCGCTATGTAAAAGACCTTCATAGTAATCACCCGATGAACTAAGCGATTGTTGACCCTGCGGCAAAAATTATGGGTTGTGGTATGGTCGATGATACAATGTCCTTACAAGCTGAATTGCAATTCATTTAGGGTGGCTAGACAAGTGGTCATGATCATCGTGATGCTCCCTGGTGACGGAAGGTAAAGGCAAAGTAACACGCAGTGAAATGGTTTCACGTCAGGACTGAGCAGCTTGCCAAGGCACAAGTACAGGTTTATAATTTGCGGGCTTCACTGGCGTGAAAGAATTGACATGTGCTGCGAACTGTTGCTAATGCGTACCCTTGCGCAATTTTTATGCAAATTACATCGTCATCAAATATTGGTTTAGCTCACGAAGTAATGTCAAGCTATGATTTTAAAACCTTCAGGAATATAGACCTATTTTCACCCTTAGAGATTATATGAGATATAAATTTTCGCTTCAAGTTTACATCGGGTTTGCTGACTGTGTCCCAGCAATATGTACTCCGTATGATAAATAGGAATAAATTTAGGTAAGCGCAACGGGAGAATATTATATTGTCTTCATTATCTTTCATCGTATCAGCGGCCAAAATGACCTTGAGGAGTCAAAGTGTAATGCATGCCACGCCGTTCTCGATATACTAAGGCTAAGCTTAGCTGCTTATATGAGATATGCACTAAGAGCCTAAGTCTTGGGCTGCCGTTCCCGAATCTCCCGCTCTAAGCCATTCTTTTTCAAACCAAATAACGTATTGCAACTCAGGGTTAGCTGGGCCATATCAGTGATAGTTTTCGCGACAATTTTCGATTCCTTAAAAAATTTGCTTGCCTATGGTGTGTTGTGCGTTCCGTGCCATTACCAACGTGTCAAGAATAGCTAATACTTGCTCTTCATACAGCGCTTTACGTGGGTATCAAAAATCTCAGGGCCAAGGCAACCTTACCTCAGTATCAGATTTCAATTTTTTGTTCACTTGCTAGGATTTTCCATAATCATACTTTGTAATATAGTATCTCTTACCCAAAATTCTTGTTGCAGAAAAATACGCAATTTGGTACGGTACTTCGCTCCCTGATAATTATCCAAAAGGAATCCAGCGCTAAAAATTACATTTGATTTTCAATTTGCAGATAAATGGTTTTTAAGTTTGCGTTTGGTTTAGCATCCTCTGTTCGCGAACAAATTTAGTGTACCAAAAACATCATACAGAAATCGGTCCTGTTTATATCATAGCTTTGTATTCTCCAATAGAGGTCGTTCAATTATTCAAATATGGCAAACATTTTTTTGCAAAAAATCCAATTCTTATCGAATTTTAGCCAATACAAAACTTTCAATCGTAGGGCAGTGTGATCGCAAAGAGTTTTGCATCAAATTTTGATGAACGAGAAAATGTTTATGAAAATTTAGAAAATAGGATGATTGGTGGGTGATCTTAATTTTACTCGCGCATGACTGCTGCTGGGGTAGGTTACAGAAAAATATTCCACAAGGCATTTGATACAATAATTTGTAGCAAGATAGTTAAACCGCTGTAGGTTTGCCAAACCTTACTGTTGTTTCTAAGAGAAAGTCAATTCTCTAAAGGATTTTCCTCTAAACGTCGGACCTCCAGCTAAGCCATGGCAGCCCAATATTTTGAGAAAATATGGAAATTTTTAGCAGATACTGGGGGAAAATTTACACTCTTCCTGGCGTACCATCATTGGGCCCATCTGCCCCCTCCTGAGTTCACGGATCTTGGACACCTATGAGACATAATATTCATGGAATGTCAGCAGTTTCATACTTATAATGCTTGCTTTTGTTTTTTATAAAATTTTATGGATAATATCAAGCCCGACGTCGGTATTGTTGCGCGACGTCGAGAAGATTTTCTGCGCTGCACCGAATCACTTATGGGGAAACAAGCAGTATTTTATTTACACGAAAAAACAATTGTATCAGGCAAGTTTTCGGCAGCCACTCCACTATTGGACTACGTAATTGTGGAGGACCTTGTTACACCAAGTGGAACACTCAAATGTGGCATCTTGCGCGGTTGTGATATCAAACGAATTTCGTTCGAGATGCCTTCTGACGATTAAAGTCGAAGATGGCGGCTAAATGACATGCAATTGAGAAATACCGTTTAGTAGCGGCGTATTAGAATACGGGTTTAATGCGGTCTTTCAGCATTTAATAAACCAAACTTTTATATTATATTGTTCGGACCTATCGCAAGTGGCATTTTGTTTGCTATTATATATATTTTACTGCTATATGTATTAGTTTTTCTTTATATGAGTCAGGGACTGAGAATGTTCATCGGTTCATAAAAAGTTTTATGTTTTTATGCATTTGTGCTGGTGTGCCCGAAAATTATTTATTTATATGTATAATTTTGCGCGTTAAACGTACCTTTGGAACAAGGGACGCATTGTGTTATTGAGACTTAAGAGTTTAAAACAACAGTGCGCATTTCGGTTGATGCTTGTTAGTTCGTTTAGTGTGCTGGATCAGTTTATGAATTTCTTCTGCTGACAATTATATGTACATAATTAATGTAACTTTTATAAACCGAGGTGATATAGATGCTTTGCCGTTCCCTATAAACAAGCTTTAACCTAAGCTAGGGTCTTTATATGAACCCTATAGTAAGCTTAGGTGGCTGCCGCCCCGAACCTAAACTGTTCTTTTTTCTAACGATATATATATTATCCTGCGCCTAAAGGCGACGTGGACCAGTTATTAATAAAATGTTTGTAGAATGGGAATTTAGATTTCCGTTCAAGATTCATAAAATTGACGGAGGTCTTTAACTCTGTAAACTATAAGGGTTGCATCAATTTGTGAGATACGTGAAGTTTTATGCCAGTTTACAGTGTGTCTGGCATCAACACCTGATATATGAACAAAAAATACCATGGATTTTACTCGGCAATCTCGTTGTTTCGAGTGCTAGTTCGAAAAACTCCTACTGTCAGCTTCACTGTCGATTAAAGTGTCTCATCTACAAAAATATAAAAAATGGACGGTCTTCGCAACTTTGCATTTGACTGTAAAAACGCTGTGTCGGTTCAACCTGACAAAGTAAATCAGTCAGACTAACTCAATCTGTGTCAGTCTTGGGTCAGACTATAAAATCTGATATAGACACAGATGAGTCGAAGATTGACTCACTTTATGAGTTGGCTCAGTGGTGGTGAGTCGGGTTGAGTCAAATCAAATTTGACTCAATGGGGTTAACGGCGTTGTAATTTGCTTTGAATTATTGTACAGTTCATTTTAAGACCAATATGTTGAGCATATAATAAACTTTTGACTCAACTGGTTTGCGCATCGTAATTACTTTACTTGAGCGATACAGTTATTTTAGATACGCAACACACGAAGTGTGTACTAATACAATACGTATAATGATGGATAAAAAATGGACAAAAATGAAATGAGAGGCCAATGTAACCTTTAGGGGAGGAAAAGTGTATGCTATGCCGTTCTCGCTATACTAAGCCTTAGTTTTAGCCTAAGATAAGGGATCTATATGAACCCTGTGCTAATCATAAGTCGAGGGGAGGGGCTACTGCCCCCCGCTCTAGGCTGTTCTTTTTTCTAACGTTATAACGTCTTTTTCCTAAAAGTGACATGGGTCAAGTGAGATATCTAAGGTACGTAGTTGACATCATGTCTTAGATAGTTATGCATGCAACAAGCTGAGAAATATGTATATAAATTTCCCTTTTGCGATTTGAAAATAAATCTTGTTTAGTCTCAGTCTGAGCAGTGTCTTTCACACTAAAGTTCAATTTCGACTCGTGTGCCACATTTTTGGGTCCGGCTGAGCCAAAGTTGGAGTTTATTCGGATTGCCTACATTTAAGTTATCGATTACTTTTGGGATTGCCGGCAAAGTCAGACAATCCGCATTCGAATGGTGTGCAGATGACAGATTTGGTTATCTAAAATGTGTACTTGGATATATTATGAATGTGTGTATCCAAACTTTCAATTCAATTTTCGGCTCTCAGAATTCATCTAGACTGTCGATCTGATTTTGTTACAGAAATTTAGATACATTGCTCGTATGGATTCGCTATATTCTCTACCTAATTGCAGTCGATTTCACGTAGAGTGACGATTGGTTATCCGTTGTTGCTTTGCCTGCTGCTGCTTCCTGGTATACTGTTCCTCGTTATGCATTCTACCAAGAGGCTGTAGGCAAGTTTTGTAGTAGAGCATGACACTCGGTCATACTCTTGAATTCCATGGCTGCGGTGAAAGTGATTGTTTTCGGCTTACTCCTTGTCCAAGCAATTTTATGGATGTCGGTCCAAGGTTCCTTGGTGCGGTATTGGCCCTTTGGAATATCCATCTATCAAGTCCCAAAAGACCAATGAGCTTAGCGCAGCATCGAGGGCCACCTAGATTGCCACTCCTGCTCTGCGCTCGTTGGTTATTAGTGGCGTGACAGCTTTTGCACGCAAAAGAGCCTTGGGGTATACCACAATCCAGTGATACGAGGGTAAGACGAAAAACGACCACACCATCTGACCAGGTAAACTTCGCGAGTATGACCGATTGTCATATACAAAAATTTCTTATGGATCGTAATACTATGTCCAATTGATTGATTGATTGATCTATTCGCTTTGTACACTCAACGTTATATATAGAGGAAACCTATTTGTCCGCTTAAAAGTAGTACATGAGGAGAGGGAGTTACATTACGATTATGCTAAAAATTATTCTCTGAGGCTTACTTTGATAATTTTGTTTGTCTAGGACATGAGGACTGGCAGAATGAATACAAATCTTGGCCTAAGTAACCCTGAGGGGCGATACGTTATAACGTTAGAAAAAAGAACAGCTTACAGCGCGTGTTTCGGGGGCGGCAGCCCCCCCCCCACCTCCGACTTAGGCTTAGGCTTAGTGTATGTGTGTACGTATGTGTCATCACTGAATTAATAGATTTTCGGAATTTTTTTTAGTCGACACGTAACGAAATCTAATTCTTCACCTAGCCTTGTGTTAGCGCTGCTCCAGTGATTTTCTGCGTAGTCTCATGGTGGGGATAGGCCATGAGTGGCAATTTGCTCCCGCCTCGCCAATTTTTACAATTAAAATATGTGTAATATTGCAGAACTTTCCGAATGTTTTTGGGATGCGTCGAGGGACAAAAATATCGGTTCTTTTGCACTATCCCCCCAGCCCGCATTTGCCCAAAAATGGTAAGATTCTGGAAATTTTGGTATTTTTGTGGTCCTCGAGACCTCTCTTATATAGCCTAGAGGGTCAAATCCCTAACCCTATGGTGAACAACCACTTGCCCTTCCATGGACGCCTACGAATTATACCCTTGTATCAAGGCGTCGGTTTAATATGATAATTTGAACTTATAATAATTGTATAACTATGACAATATTTGTCGTATTGTTTATTTTAAAATGAATATAATATTGTATTCATACAATTACATCGAGATAAAACATTGAAGCAGTTTGGAATTCGTGTCTGCTCTATCTATTAATATATGCAGGCGTTTTCAATTGGAAACGCCTTTGAAGCAATGTGTGCAAAGATGTTTTGCTGCCAAGGAATCTAATGTCGCTAACACGTCGACTGTAAGTGCCGTAAAATAATTTCAAAAGACGCAAATCTTGATTGCACTATTTTCCGTTCGATAATGTTTTATGTAGCGATAATATTTTTGAATGACGGATGTTTTATCGCCAGCACATTTACATAACCGCGTCAAAACGCTGACTGGGACAATACCTATAGCTGTTAGGAATCCTTTTTATTTTTTTATTAATTAAGTTGTTATAAAATCGCCGTTTTCAAATTAAAAACACTTTATAGTAAGTAGGCAAGTCTCTTTATACACAGCTGTATGTCGCGTCGTGTTGTCATTGTCTACAAAAAATAGTGTCTTAATAGCTGTTTTTATACGTATTACAGTTGGAATTATTGTATTTTAAACATCACGAAACATTTTAGTGGCTCTTTACTGTGTCGTTTAAACTTGTAAAGTGTTTTGTATCTGTTGTTCTTTTTTCTGTCGAACTATGGCATTGCTATGAATAGCGTTAATTTATATAGCTTTAGCTTTTTCTGTATTATATATAATTGCAACTTATATATAACATGGTTTTCTATATCAGAGATGGTACTGGGTGATCGGGATAGTTCGCATCTATATTGGTGACCTGATCGCAGTATGTGACCTGGGGTCGACCCAGATTATTTAGAAAATCAAAGTGACGCTCGTCTACACTGTCTCGACATAACAGAAAGCGTCTTTTGCTTTCTTCGTTGCCTGCTTGGCTTTTTCGCGGAGGCACAGCGGGAAACTCAAGTGCTGTTTACCAAGCTGTGACCTACGATTACGCCAAATTCACAATAAGATTCCGAACAGAAGGAATAGTGGTAGTAGAACGGTGTTGGGCTGCGTCGTGTCACCTGGAAACAGGAAAGCCTTGAATAGCAGTATGGGTTCTTTGTTCATTTGAGTTTCGTATGCAGGCATATCCCAAGTTGCTTGGAATCTGTTTCCGATAATTTCAAAACATAACGAAACAGCTTCCAAGACACGTAATCACGTGCCTACAAGGAATTAATGATTGCCTGGAAATAAAAAGCGAGGAAGATGATGTTGTGTTGGATGACAACGTTCTGAAGCAAGAATTTTTGTACTGTCTGAGGTTTTGGCACAAAAAATGATCATAAAGACCGCGTTTTTGAATGAAGACCGTCAACACCCACAAGGATAGCCGTCTGAGTTGAAAAAATGTTGGTGATGGCAGTTGCATTTTTTGGGCACTTAACTTTGTCATTTTGGGAACTGTGGGTTTCCATCAACAGATACGGAATAAAATAGTTCACTTTATCACATGCAACACGTGGTAACCTTATGGCGTTTCTTAATGCAGACCCTGATCGTTATTTGGCGATTTCAAACATATGTCGTCGCTGGCCATGCGACTCCGAAATATACGCAGCTGCATGGCTCATATCATATCTACAAATATGTTCCTTGTACTCTAGTGTTGAAATAAAATCGGGAGAGCCGCGTTACTTAAAATTTTCGCGTTCGACTCTGGCACTCGTGTAGAGAAAACTTCTAGAGTTAATCAATAATGAATGATGTATATGTTTAGAAGAAGGAACAACTTATAGCGGGGGCTTGGGGGCAGTGACCACCGGTCACCCCCCCCCCCCGACTTAGTCTTAGGCTCAGGATAAGCCTTATATAAAATGTTAAGCTTAGAATACCGATAACGGTATATTGCGTTATTGTGGAAGCTTTCTCTACACCAGTGCCTCGACCCTTAGGAGTAAGGATAAATATGTAAGACTATCTATTTATTTGACACATTCAAATAAAGATTATTATGATTTTATTGACATAGATACAGCATAAATAAGATATAAACATAAATTGTGGAAAATTTCCTGCGAGGAGGATAAATTTTCTGAGAGTGCCAAATTTCCTAAATTACATATTAAGAAAAAATCATCGTTGACTTTTTCCGGGTGGAAAACATCCTGTGATACCGGGTCACAAAGTAGTCACACGTATCTGGGATATGTATATTAACATATGGTTTTATTACCGCCGTCAGGTGGAGGTGAGAATTTTGGCCAGACTCTTCTCCGATCGAGCCCGTAACGAAATATGGCAAGCCATAGCTAGCAGAAACTTTTTATCCAATAAAATAGCCGAGCCTTGTGAGCCGGCCCTGATAAACCCAAGCTTGCCAGGAATGACGAACACAATGGCTTCTTGCAGTCGAGGCTTTTCCCCGCTTCCGCCGTGTAACAATATTTCGCCCTTTTGTCAAACTGTGCATTGGAGTTTCGTTGCACATATCCTACTGCTACAGCGTGGAATTTTCTTGCAAAATCCGCCGTTGTATACCGCTAATCCAGACCAATTCGCCATGGGCATGTCGTCAAAGGAGCTGTTTGAAATCTTTTGGGACAATGAACTTTTCGATTACATACGTGATCAGTGTTCCCTTTATGCTCAGTATAAAAACTATCTCGACTCTAAGATTTCCGTGGAAGAACAAAATTTTTTATGGGGATCGAATACTTTCTGAACTTTGAATTTTGTCAAGTGCAATACGGCAATGAGGCCAAGTTTTGTACAGCGAGTGGTGCGATGATGCAGGTGATTCCTTCCGCAAACAGTAAAAAATTGCCACTGTTTTTTTGACAAGATAAGGTTTTTGCCTGCATCAATCTTAGGGATCTCGTTGTCGCTACGCCAGAACGGGAATCATTTGAGACCACAAGATCCCAAAACAAATCGGGCTCTCACACATGAGAGCGCGGTTGCATAAGATCTCAAAAAAGGAGGACGAGAACTTTATCATGGTTCGCTGGATGGATAACACGGTGGTGACGATGACATCGAACTGTCACAGCTTTGAGCCCAATAGCGCCAGCTGATTGTCTCAGAATGAGAAAAGACAAGTACAAGTACCACAGCCACATGTGTTCGGTTGTCATAATGTTTATATGGATGGGACTGATCGCGTGGTGGCAGAATTGTCGTTCGCGTATAAATATGTTGGCTGGTTGATATATCGTTATCAAACGCATGGCGACTTAGTCAAATAATGTGAAGGCTTTGAGATGAAGTAGTTGAAATTCTGTCGCAAGATCGGGACAGTTTACCTCGCTTGTTAGGGAACTCCACCGAAAGGAGCCGACCGTCCCTCCATTTCACGGGGACTTTCGAGTGATACTCGTGTACTCGATGATGTATGTTCGCTATCACAACATGGGTCACTATTTGGTTTACAACAATGGAAAAACGACGTTGGGCTAAGCTAAGTCTGTTACAATGTGCTGCGAGTGCAACATTGGGCTTTATACGTTGACTGCAATGTATATATCACGTCAAAGCATAGATATAATCACGAAATTTGTACTTTAGACTTTGTTTTCAACATTTGTTTTGCATATCGACTACGAACCGTATTCTTTCTTTTGCTATTTATCATTATTGTGCAAAATACCGTAATAGGAATGTCCTAGCTGTCCTTTATATAGTACACCTATTGTCTTCTTCTTCTACAGGCTTGTCCCACTCTAAGTGGGGTCGCCGCTGTGGATCTGCCGTTGTCACATCAGTTTTTCCAATGCATCCTCTTCCTCGACGCCAGTCGCCATCATATCATCTCGCACCGTGTCCAGCCAACGTCGCCTCGGTTGCCCTTTTCTTCTTCCAACCTGTATCTTTCTTGTCCTTTGCGCAACATATTCTTCCTCCCGTCTCAACACGTGACCATACCACCGGAGTCTGGTCGCTGTCAACTTTTTGCTTATCTCGCCGACTTTCAGAGTAGTTCTAATACACCTATTGTACTAACATTAAATTTCATTATATACGTGTTAGTTTTGCTTATAATCATGTTAGTTGGAGTGTTGTGATAGTGTTGCTGTAGAATGTATGTTCGGGCCCAAAATTTATAATTAAAATAGTAACGGTAAATGTCGCTTTGATTGGAGTGTCAAAACAGACCTGTTACGAGATTTCTCGTTTTAAAACGGGTCATTCTCAAACGGCCAAACTCTAATGAGTTCTAGATCAATTTGGCGTCCAAAATGTGTCTATTCGGGCTGTTGGTGTATTAGCAGGACATGGTACGTCAGTACATTATAACTGAACATCCAAAAGCAGAATATAACCACAAAATGACTCGTACAACAAGGTAGTTCATTTCATATGTGAAATTATGAATATATACTAAATTCCGAGACGGTCCACAAGGCCCATTTTGAAACCTCTATTGAAATGACTGGTTTTAAAACGAGAAAACCTGAAACCGATCGGTTTCTGTATACCAAATTAAAATAATTATTAGAATACTGCTCAATAACTGTAGTGAACTTGATACCCTAGAGTTGAGTGACTTGAAACCAGGGTATGGACACATGTTTCGCATTGTCTGCGGTTGTGCAGAATTTCTTATAGTGAAGCAGAACCTTAGCTTAGCGGTCAGATTTGAAGAATTTTCCTCGCTCAGATGTAGAACAGTGTGTGTAGTTAATCCTGACAGCGGATTATGCTTAATTTTTCTTCAGCGTGGGAAATTGTTTTTCTGTATTTAGAATAAGGACTAGCTACGGGTGCATATCTATGTTCCCCAAAAACGCCCCTATGTTCCCCGACCATTATATTACTACAAGGGGTGCATGTTTATGTTCCCTGGGCCCCTGCAAGTATTTAATGTGTCTTTCGTGTTTCAGAACTTTATTATAGGCATAAAGTGGCAAGTGATTCCAAATTTTATAAAGCCGGATGGATATTTGCATCATACCGGGCGATCGTGGTGGGAAGATACTTGTTCATCGAATCATGAATGATGAAATCCATAGGCGTTGTTGGCTGAAACAATACAGATGACGCGTCAGGACAAATCTTGTTGACCTTGAAAATTTAACCCCCAATGCGCTCCTAGTATTATTTTTGAGCAACATGTGGATGGTTCCGACGAAGGAATAGTTAATCGCGCCAAAGTTCGCGAAAGTATGAGGCAAGAAGTGGCCAACACCCTAACGTGTCCCATCAAACGCATGTACTCTTCTGGTGTGGCAAAACTTTATAGGAACATTCAAAACGTGGAAGATCGACTTGTTGTTGACAATTTCCGGTCTTTTCGTGCAATTCTTGGTAAAGCTAAAGCTAGCCAAATGCGGCAAGTTCCCAACGCCGTAGAAGGCGTATGCATAAATGGTTCATGGTCAGAAACCTGGTGGTTTAATCAGCGGTTTTTACTTCGACATGACAATGACTGGGGTATATGTATATTCGCAACAGATGAAAATTTGAGCGTACTACGACAGTGCCGCGAGGTATATATTGATGCAATATTTAAGTGCTGTCATGCGCCATATATCGTCAGTTTTTACGATTTTGGGAAGACGACATTGATGTGTAATTCCACTGGCGACCGCTTTAATGGAAAATAGAACAACTGGCCACTACAGGCAAGTATTAGCAGCAATAAGTCACCATGTGCTTCCAGTTACTCATCATCGTTTCCGCCCAACAAAAGTTATCTGTGACTTTGAGCAAGCTCTTATTACAGCTATCGGAACAGAGTTCCCTCAAACTGAACTCCAGGGATGCTACTTTCACTTTAGCCAGAACTTATGGAAAAAGATCCAAGAACTTGGTCTGGCTGCTCCTTATCGCCATGACAGGCGGCTAAAAAAGATTTTACCGAAGGTTTCGTCAACTGCTTATCTTCCTATAGCATTGGCCCAACTGAACTTTAATTTGCTCCGAACAGCGAGAAGAACAACTCAACTTGTACGCAAATATCCAGGGTTGGAAGGTTTGTTCACCTACGTTAACACTACGTATATCACCGGAATGGAATGTATTCGATCGTGACATGGATTTGCGAATTAACAATAACATAGAGAATAAGGTTTTATGCGATATTACCTGTAGTTAGTTCTACTTAGTTCTGTTGTCTCAAGTGTATCATATCACAAATAAGAACTTGTTTCGTCGAATTTTCTTAAACGTCTGTCTAATTGAAATTATGATTTTCTGCTTTTTAGGCTATTACAAAGTTTTAAATGACACTGTTATTGTAAAGGAACCTTCTCTGTGGCTATTTATCTGTGTTTTAAAAGATAATCAGGCAAATGTCGATCGATCGATCGATTCATCTCTTAGTGGGAAGCACCACCACCGAGACGGCATAAGTGATGGCAGTTAGAAACGAAACTGTCATGAGTGAAGGAACAGTATGAAGCTGGTCACAGAGATTTTAATTCATACTTGTCCGCTGTATCTCAGTGTGTCGGTCATGAATAAGGTACCTTGACAAGGGAGGCGAACATAGGAGCCTTTTTAGGGAAAATAGGGGCCTTTTGGGGGAAATAAGGGCCTTTTGGGGGAAATAGGGGCCTGGCAGCATAGGAATGACCCCTTAGCTACAAACTTTGTTCAATTAAAAAAATACGGTTATACCATACTAGAGTACCGTTTACTTTACAGTTCGCGTAGTCTCTAAATCTATATTATGCTAAACAAAGGAATAATAATGGAAAATTGGACATGGGTTTTCCGCTGTAGTAATTAATACTGGAGCGCATTATTGTCAATAGGTTCAACATATTTGTCTCCCGAAATGCTTGTGATGGTTTTTTAATCGGGTTTTTCGTTCAGGTCTTTCCTCCATTCATTCATTCATGCTCGCGTGCAAAGTTCTTGAAATCCACGTGCGTTACAAAAGTCGTCGCTACATTTATAGCTAAACAAAATGTGTCGCCATGGATTTTGGCCCTCGACGCAGTCGATTCCTAGTACACGATAGGCTTCGCACGATAGGCGCGTGCAAGAGTCGGTGCTTTGGGTTTCGGAGCCAATATTCCAGCCGCAGCCTTGGTTGATTTGACCCATTGGAGTTAGGTATCGGACACAGGCTGGTGTGATCGATGTGTCGGCGGGCGCGTTTGGCGGTAGATTGGCTGTTCTGGAATATTTTATTAGTGATACATGATTTATCTTTGTTAAGCACGTCTTTGCCTCAACGATCAGTAAATTGATCCTTTAGCACTGTTTTTCAGCATGTAGCTTTGTGAAGCCGAAATTTTATGACGATGTTTTATATAGCTAAAAAGTTAGCAAATTGAGTTGGGACTTATATAGTGGCAGATCCAGGCACTGGCGCACCCTGACTTATGCAAAGCAATGGGAGGGGCCCGGGGGAAATTTTGTGCAAGGGGCCGGTAGATTTTTTACGCTTATCTTACTATAAAAATATTTTGCATCAAGAGCACAAACGGAACCCAATAATTTGGAAGGAGAAAGGTGGGACGCCTCCCTGAGTGCGCCATGGAATCCAGGATCTAGCGGCGAGAGATCCAATATTGACAAATGTCAAACGAGCGGCAAAAACTAGAGGTTCTCGATTATTTAGCGTTGTAGCGGCCTTGCACACCGAAACTTGAGGCTCTGCACTTTCACTTATGAGATTTTTGAAAAATGTACAAAACACATCAACGGATTAGCTTTTATCGGGTTTTCTTAAAGTTTAACTGAATATTTCTGATCGCTGTCCTTTTGTTTAGCCAAATTCCTCACTACTTGAGAGCATTTTTCATTTTCACTCCCTGATTATTTGTGTATCTTGCAATTTTTCACAAAACCAAACCAGTGCCACGGATCGATTCCGGATTGTACGGGTGAAGGTTGTGTACGAAACCACTGATCTATCTAGGGGCTGTTGCTCGGTTCCTTAAGCTACCTCACAACTCGAACGAATAACGTAAGTGCAAGGGTTCGGCGTACAACAATGTTAGTTAATGCGCTTCGCAATGTGGGCTGGGTCTATTTGGACCTGGTGGGATGGAAGGGTTATATAAGAGATTAAGTTGAAAAGTAAAAATCAACTTAATTCTATCAGCACATAGCGCTAAAAAATTATAGTAAAGCTGGTGGATTTGCCCTTATTAATTTTAGTTTCAGGAAATATAAATTTTATCTACACAACGCCAAAGGTGAACGCTAATTTTAATATTGAATTTTTAGAAATCAATTTATTTGGCGTAGAGAAAAGCATTAAAAGAAAATGAGCATTACACAAAAAGTGGATCAGAAACTGCAACGCGGAATATATACATTTTTCGGCTACAGTATTGTGAGGGCATTTTGATGCTTTACAGTGTGTTATAAATCAGAAATACTGTAGTATCATCAGAATTGGCTTTGTAGATTTTGAATGCAGATGTAGCGTAGTGAAGGCGGATACATAATTTACCGCTAAGTTTTCCAACTGGAGACTTATCAGCACTGATGAATCAGGATTTGATTCGGTACCCGCCTATAATCCTTTAGCTGAACGGCGGGCATTGAAAATTCGGTTTGTGACAGTTGATACGTTGGCACAAAGCTGCCCCTAATTCGAATTTATGGAACATATGTTTGTATGAGGCCTTTTTGCGAGGTGGCAATAAAGTTTGTTTTTATATATTTGTTTATGGAAATTGGAAAGGTGTCGTATTTTGATTAGTAAGCCAGCAGTCCTTATGACATAATTGCATATACCTTTATAGTCGCTACATTTCTGTTAAACCGAAGGATTTGATTCAGACTTTTTCAGTATCCTTGGCTGTCGGATCGGTGATTGACTATTCGACCTGTGCCAGCTGGCTGGCACACTGATTTAGGGCTGCAATTATTGTCGTCAATGTTATGATGGTATTTTGTCACAGTTCGTGCGCTATGAATGGAATTAAATTATAGGTTTTCACATATCTTGCTGTTATGTGGTCTTGTCGACCAAAACTTAGACCAGGTATATGCGAATTGATTCTAGATAATGTTAAATGAATCTTCCATTCTTTTGATTTTGTGCGCTCTCGAGTTACAACTGAATTTTTAGCAATAAACCTATTTGAAAACTATATAAACTACTAAAACATGATAGATTAAACGCTAGAAATGAAAACAAAGACAGTGATAATGTTTTCCGTGTATAATAGTAGGAATGATTTGCGTGCTTTCTGCTTTTTTCTTTCTTACCTGCATTCAGTTCCAGGCGAGCACATTTCTTCGCTAACTTCGCATGTACCCTTGGCGTCGCATTGTAAGCCTTCAAACGCAGCCGATGCACTGCCGTCGGAGCTTTGTTGCTTCATCGAAGCGATAAATTGGGTCCAACTTTCGTTGCAGTGGCATCGAAGTCCGTTGTTGAAGTTGATCAGTGACAGGAGTAATAGTAGTAGGAAAACATAGCTGACCCATTCATTTGGCATTTTCTAAATTTTTTCGTTAGCTTTTGTAAATGGCTAAAATTCAAGGATGTATATATTTGCATATAGTTGGAGAAACGGGAGAAACTAGTGATGTGTACCGGTCCGGTAACTGTTACCGGTCCGATCCGGCTTCAATAGTGGTCCACTCCGGTCCGGTCCAACATCGAATATAAAAATTCTAGATTGTTTCTTTTCCAAAATCAGCAAAACATAAAATGTTTGTCTATTACTAAAAGGAAATCGTGAGACGGCCGCGGTTTGTTAAAGTAGTATCACAAGCTGAGCATGGACTGCCCTAGCATAACGCTACTGATGGAGCAGACCATTATAGTAATTTAAAATTAAGTTATATAGACAACTGTTTTTTGCACTATAGACATTTAAACTTTGGCTCTTCAGTTATTGGCGCAGCAAAGTACTTGTACACTAAAAGGTGATATTTTTTACGATCAGAATCGCATGCTGATTTATCAACACTTTCAGTTTCATCTTGTACAGTTTCGTGCGACATTGTGAACGAACTTTATGCTGTTTTATTACATTAAAATACATACAGATTTGCCTAAAATAGGATAATGTTCATTTTTGACGTGAAAAACCTATGATAGCATTGTACAATAAAATTATAGCTCAAGAAGATTAATTCCACAGAGTCGCGCGTTGTCTACTATGCATCCACAAAATGGAATAAGTCGGCAACAATTTTTAATAACTGCATATATCATGGTGCGGAGCTACTTGGAGACTTATGTGCAATACTGAAGCACTTTTGTCAGTATAACATTGGTGTTATAAGCTATAGCTAGAAAGCGTTTCTACAGGTTTGCATTAAACCATTACATCATGGCGTTATCCGTTTCTTATGGGTAAGAGATCCTATATTACCGTTGACACAGGCCCGTTCCAATATGTGGGCTTGTAGCATTGAACACCACTTGTCCAAGTTCGGAACACTTGTTGCAGATACGATATAGAAGAATTATGAAAACAATATTATAACCAGTGTTGAAACTAGTAAAAATATTTAAAAATTTTAAAAGATTTATATTAAAAGATTTTAAAGCTGAGGCGAAGATTCATTTCAAGCAGCTTTCACGAATTTTCCGAGTAGTTCTCAAATGAGTTGGAAGCTATGCAAAATATCCCCGTTAGGGACCATGGCAAAGGCCTGAAATGGAATTTACGTGAAGATACGTTGGTTGTTATTCAAAAATTAAAAGCGATTTGCCTAACATGTATGTCTTTATTCAAATTTTGGAATACACATAATTTGCACAAAACAAAAAGTGCCACCAATTCCGCCAATGCAAAAATAAAAAAGCATAGAGACACAATGAAGTCGAAGCAGAAAAACTAAAAGCACCAATAATGTATGATGAGTCATCATAAGTTAAAGCGTTAACATATTTTTGACGGTGACACAGGAGTTTAAATGAAAAATATCGATTTATTGTGCGGTCTGGCTAAGCACGAGCGGTCCGGTCCGGACCGATCGGCGGTCTGGCCTTGCTGGACCGGTCCGATCCGCATCTTCAGCGGTCCGGTCCGCGGTATCTGTGGTCCAGTCCGGTGCAATCGGCGGTCTGGTCCGCATCACTAAGAGAAACCATAATGCTTTCGAGATGTACGCATTTTATGATTATAATAGCGTCACCATATGAAAAATGATAGCTCATAGGGTTAGGGCTAAGGTGTCCGAAGCCTATCACCAGAAAAGAATAGTACTGGCAACGGTGTCCGAGGCCCTCTTTAATAACAGTTCGAGCACCAGCACAGTAGTACAATCATTTGGAGTTCCGAGTCCATGCTGCCCTAACAGAATGGTATCATAGACGTTCGTAGGGGCAGGGGATTATCCACCTGAGGAGCCGGACCTTCCCTCGGCGAGAAGAGCTGACTCATACCTTCCTTGCAGGTGACACGAATCCCCTGGCCGAAGGCGCCACCAACTGCACTCAGACACCGATGGCGCGGCCCCGCAGACCGTCTAACCCTCTGCCCCGAGACCCCAGCTATACAACCTCAGACATCGAGCAAATATGAATATTATACATATCAGGGGCCTCCGATATAACAGCGTAGTAAATATGTAATAACTTTTTCGCATAACACATGAAACCCCTTGAGGCTCAACACGCCGAATAGCGTGGTTGCCGCGACACTGCATAGTGGTCACGACATATTTAGTGTCAGCACCTTCTTCAACAATTCCTTCTTAAATCTTATGATTTTCGCAATGCTTTTTTTCAAAACATACGACTCGACGTAATCAACTGGCGGAGTTATATGTTTTGGAGCGAAAATACGTATTACTTTAGCGGTGAATATATGGGATTGTTTTCGAGTTTTTCCTCGCTAGGTAGGTAAGCATAGCATTGAATCGTAACTGCGGCCGTAACTGAATATTTAAATACAGAAACACTACTGAAACACTTATGTAAAAATGTATTTTCAAATGTCTTCGGTAGTATCTCGCAAGCGAAAATGAAACCGAGCGATGTATATGCCACCCTAAACATTTTGAACCCTGAACGTGTAGAAAGTCCTAAAACTTCGTCGACCCGAAACCCATAGAAAACAATTGACTACGCATCAAGTATTTCTGCTGGTCTCTAGATAGCCGAACCATCATATTCAGGCTATCGAAAACCTCTACAGACAATTCTTGAGGACCTGTACGTAATACGTCATCAAACAACTGAATGCAGACTATATTGTCCCTAAACTCTTTGAAAAGGCATGAAATATGCCAGCAGGAGTCTAGCTAGCCATACCATTGTATTTAGTATGCCGAAAAACCTCCATATATAGACTATTTTGCATGCAATATACCAAACTACTTAAGGCCGACTATTTTCTGGAGATGGGTTCATTAGCCTAAACCGTATGAAAACGTCAGAAAAGGCATAAGGTATTCGTGCCGGACCCTAAATAACCCAACCACGGTATTCAGCCTACGGGAAAACCTATATAAACAATCTTAATGACCTGTACACAATACGTAACCAAACAACTGAAGACAGACTATATACTGGAAATCAAGTCCATTGACCCTGAAGCCACTGAAAAGATGTCGCGTCCCAACCATGGACAAATGGAGTCATGTTGATTGAAACAGCGAGCGAAGCGAGCGGAGTTTCCACTGAGAGCGCTAAGGTGAAGTGATAGCACATTTTTAGAAATTGTAGGTGCTTATATAACTGCGCT
Organism: Trileptium ribeirensis; assembly: GCA_030248225.1. Taxonomy (NCBI): domain Eukaryota; kingdom Metazoa; phylum Nematoda; class Enoplea; order Enoplida; family Thoracostomopsidae; genus Trileptium; species Trileptium ribeirensis. The sequence goes on from JASANE010022995.1 coordinate 115,751, forward strand.
TTAGGATATTTATTAAGTGGCAGAAGATTGAAATGCGAGAAACGCAAAGTTTCACTTAGCATATTTATAAAATCCCAGTGACTTATTTTTCACCACATCACAAAAATTCTTACGGGAGGAAAGATTTAAATATTGAAAGCACACATATTCAACAGGTATATTTATGAAATTTCAGTGACTTAATTTTCGATTCATCACAAAATTTCCGGAGAAACTGTTAAGGTGGACAAAACATCAAAAGCAAAGCAAGTATATATATTTAGATTTACAGCGGAATTTCAATGAATTCAACTTTCAGTAGAAAATAGCTTGATATATTTGAACAGCAAGGCTTGTGTGCGTTACCATTGTAATACAGCTTAAATTAAATGTATTCAAATAGATTTGGTGTCGGCGAAACCCTTCTGTGACGTGCTACCAGACATTTGTCACACTGGCTAGTAACCGATTACTACTAGCGGAAGCATTTGTTCTCTATTTATTATTGTATTAAATTGGTTTATGTGTCTTTCATAAAATTGACAATACGTTTATATATATATGAAATTTTGTGAAATGAGAGCACAGTGTAACCCGCTCTGCAAATTTTTATCGTACGGTACTCGTGTCAAGTTTGCCTTGTCAGGTGCCAAGCTTACCCAATGTCAACCTGTTATGGATGATGTGGGGAACTTCACAATGGTCCATTATTTACTGTAAATTGCTAGAGCACCTTAGTTATGAAAATTAAGATGGCGTCTAGAACTACAATAACTGATGTAGTTTTGTTGTAAAAAGCTTTTAAAAACTTGAAAATTTTGGTAAACATTAGAGCTAGAAAATCTCAAAATAAACACTAAACTCACAGACAGTAACGCACTTAACTTGTAGTTACAATGCACACAATTCAGTTTTTTATGAATTCAGTGTTTATTATTGGAGAGTTAATTGGTATGTTTTTGTACAGGCAAGCGCGATACTTAAAACACTCCAAAATAGGTACACATACGTAAATAAAATAGTTTTTAAATTCGCGTATTTCTCTTCCTGATAACCGTCTAAATGTATATATCTAAATTTCCGACATTTGGACTTTCATCTATATTTTATGGAATTTGTGGTATATATGTATTTATTTTGTAAGCCATACTAACTGTATACTACCTAGCACCAGTCGGTGCGCTTTAAACTTTGTAAATCAGGTGAAATTGAAGTAACGTTATCTGCAACGCAAGCAGAAACTGCTTCCTTGGCAATGAACTGTATTTATTGAAACTGTGCGAGCAGCATCACAGTGTGTCTCATTTATAGCATTCTGATTAGAAAGTTATCATCATTATCATCTAACTGACGGGCAGTGTTTGTCCAACGCTAGCCTAAACAGTGTCTCTGACCACTTATCAGAAAATTACCTTCTATCTATTATTTTATATTAGAATCATATAAACCAATAATTTTAAGTTTCCTACAGAAGAACATGCAGCAAACGTATGTGTAGTAAAGGGGGGCGACTGGAGACAGAGCGAAAGTGTGTATTCTACGCTCCAAGCTTTGTAAGTACATTCGATTTGACGCAGTATACGCAATGGTGTATAGTGGAAGACATATTTTGCTCTGAATGTCCAAAAACCGACATATTTGATCGATAAATAAACATTATTAGCTTCCTCAGTCTCTTTAAAGTTTCAGAAAGGCAATAATACCATCGCAATACATCAAGTTTAATGTAAAAGTTATTTTAATGCATTTTAAATCCACTATACCTTCATTTCTTCCATCATCTGTTTTACTATATATAAATTTCGAAGACCAGGTTCCGGTTCCGGTTTAAATGGACGGTTTCGGTTGCTGGTTCCGGTTCCGGTAAATTTCGGTTCCGGTTATTCCCTGGCATCCGGCGACGACAGAAACTACACCGCCAAAATTTGACAGTTTCGCTGTTAACATCACCATCTAACTCATTTGCGTCAGCATTTTGCGTACCAACGGTCGTCGAAGAAAGTGCAGAATCGAAAAATATGATGGATAATCCATTTGTTGCAGCAGTAACGTCTCTTGCTACTTTTGGTACTACCCTAACACATCCAGCAAGCGATTCCCAACGTGAACTGATGTGCGCAGGTAACCATGCATCTTCGAAATGTTTGGTGTATGAAGATCTGCAGCCACCTCCATTTAACGAGATACCTCAACCACATCATCAACAAGAAACCAGTCGAGATGACGACATTTATACACGAAGAAATTGTTTGGAGCCGGACAGTTACGGAAATCCATACATGCCAAACGTTGATACTAACATTTACATGGACAACGTTGTCGCAGAAGAGGACATTGACGATACTGGTTTACATGAAAACGTCGTAGACGGCGGAAGCAACGAAGACATTAATGGACAGGCCCCCACTAGACCAAAGCGGTCGAAATTATCGAACGACGATATGATGGTGAAATATCCAATGTTGCCCGAGTGCGGCCCAAATTGTCGCTTAAAATGTAACGACAGGTTGACGGCTGAAATTCGGGAAGCTAATTACAACGGCTACTGGCAGGGCAACTTTGATCAGCGGAGAATGCGAATTCGCGAATTAATCCAGATAAAAGATAAGTGCAGGGTTCGACAAAAAAATCAGGGCGAGCGTTCCCGGCGCGAAAAATCCAGAGAGTACAATATGCGTCTGCCTGACGGAAGTTTGATGCAGGTATGCAAGACATATTTCTTGCACACGTTTGGTTTTCAGTACGATACGGTCATAACGAAGGCACTAGCCGCTGCCAACCCTCAAGATGTGCAACCTGCTGGCGACGGTAGGGGCAAACATGCGAAGAAGAAGTGTGACCTATGCGACAGCATATATTGAGCTTAAATCCATCGGTGTCTCATTATAGGCGGGAACACGCTCCATTGCGGCTATGTTTACCTGCCGATTTAACAATTACACAGATGTACAATGATTTCCAAAACCAGCCTGGTGTCGGAGGTGGGATTGATCTTTACCGCCGAGAGGTAACAGCTTTGAATATTTCTTTTGTCAAGCTTAGTGAAGAGGAGTGTGAAGAATGTATGGCTCACTGTCAACACCGAAAAGAGGTTTTTGCCGACCACGACGCAAGAGTTTGCGAGAAATGTGTTTCCCACAACAATCATTGAGCGGAGCTTGGTGAAGCCGAGCGAAGCGTTTTTATTTTCTGTCTGGGAGCAAAAAAGTCGATGTCCGTTCGTCTTTCATAGATCTCAAGAACCACTGAACCGATTTTAAAAAACTTTTTTTGTTTGAAAGCCTATCATGTCAGAGTGTGTACCTGATATTTGGGATTAAAAAATTTTGAGGGGTTAATTAGTAATTAGCTAATTAGTTAAGCTTATGCAGCTAAAATAGAGAATTTTGCAATATTTGTGTTATTTATTGAAATAGAATCGTTTCGATCAAACCATTATTGGGTTTTTTGGATCGAAGAATTCAAATATAATATTTTTACCAATGATAAAGCCCTATGCAATGTAGTTACAAGAACATAAAATTGAGTACATTCGTAATGCCACAGCCCAAGCTCCGCTCACAAATGTAGTTCCACTACCGACTATGATGGACCGTGTTCGTGAAACCAGGGCTGCATACCAAGTTGATGCGGCTAAGCCGCCGGACGCGAGTAGTCTGCGCGTCGCTGCTGATCTGCAAAAGGTAATCATGTTACCTAGATTACCCGGGGTTAAATCCTGTGTGTTCACACCACGCTTAATTGCTTTCAACGAAACATTTGCTTTGCTCGGAAAACAACATTCAGAGATTGGGCAGTGGACCGTAGCGATTTTATGACACGAGGCTATAGCCGCCCGCCGCGCGCCGGAAATTATGAGCGCATTTTGGAACTTTCTACTGCTGCATAAACATGTGGAAACGTTTACTATTTGGATAGACAATTGTACGGCGCAGAACAAGAATTGGACTCTCTACTCCAGTATGATCTTGGCAGCCAATTGCAGTCTCATCAAAGCTTGCAAAATCACATTGAAATACCTGGAATCCGGACACACGTTTATGGCAGCGGATAGTGTTCATCATGTCATAGAACAGGAAATGCGACGAATGAAGAACATCGAAGTCTTTTCGGATTTTGTTCTTGCTGTATGTAATGTGCTGAAGGGTGATATCGTCGCCAAGACATAAAAGGCAATTGCTAACATTAACTGTTGCGAAGTTTTTGGTCCGAAATCTTATAGCATTCTTTTTGTTATATTACGTTAGGTGGTAGCTTCGTTCGATCAAGAGTTATGGTTGAGTTAGCATAGCACTATGTTTGTAGTGCGTGACGTTACTGCGTTTCTTGCAGTGTTAAATGATCGCAAAACACCATTTTTCCGGTAACATATAAAGTTATAATGTTTTTGCAGCGTTAAATGTTCGTTGATTATTGCTTTTCATGCATTGTTGAATGTTGCTAGACGACCATTGTACTGGTAGTGTATTGTGGAATGACAACCGCTATTCCTAGTAATGTATCACTGTTGTATATTCAGTTGCACAGAATGTTCGCAGAGCACTATGCTGGTAGTTTGTTGGACCTAACATACATTGTGACTCCTTGTGTTTACTAAGTTAGTCATATGTGTTCGTTTGCACGTGCGCTGTCAGCGTTTGCCGCCAGACAATCTAGATAATCTACTAAGTTTCATAATCATGTTAATCTTCAGCACGACGACTTCGTAACATGGCTTAACAATTCCAGTCAAAAGAAGTTACGTGTCAGCACCGGATGACCGCTGTTACAAAGTGTGGTGAAGTCGAATTCAGGCGTGGATCGCGCAGCCTATTCTTTAAGAAAAAAATTGGCGATGATTTCGAAGAGCTTGATATTCTTAAAGCGAATGTCCCGCTTTCAATACCGTCGGCAGGCATTTCTCAAGAACGGAAAGATAAAATTGTGGAAAATTTGGTTCACCTACTGCGCCCAGCGGCGCGACAATTTTGGCGCGAACTACCGGCTAATAACAATTGTGGACTGGTTACTGAAAATGGAAATGACGAAGCGATACCTGACATTTGACCAGATTTAATTGTGCTGCTTTGCACAAAACCTAAAATAAAGGTAATTGTTGAATATAAGTTTGTTCGATTTAATATTAAAACCGACGAAAAAGGGCAGTACCTGCAACAGTCCCTGGAGTCATCATCTTGTTGCTTACGTTAAAGTCGATACAAGAAGGCAGTAACTCCAATATTCAACGCTGTTATCGTCTTTTTGAAGCTTTTGGCGCGAAATAAAATGTGCATAGAAAAGGCAGTAACTCCAAAAATACCCATTGCTCGGGGCTCCACATCCGTAAAAGGGTCAAACTTGGTGTTATGAACAGTTGGCTTATCCGGTGTTCCCCCTGATAATTTTATATTCGTACCACAATCCTAGCGGTTACAGTGCACTCTTCGATTTTCTCGAAAATTTGCCCAATGGAGTTACTGTCCTTTTGCTTCTGATGGCAGGGTTGTTCGACCAATAAGTATTGTGCACACCGATCACTGGGCTGCGTACAATGTCATCGAGCAGCAAATCAGATTGCAGCACGGAACTGTTAATCATTCGCTGCACTTTGCTGATCCAACAACAGGTGTCCACACGCAGCATATTGAGTCGTACTGGAATTGTCACAAACAACGAATAAAACAAGTGAGCGGTGTGCCTCGTCAGTTTCTGCAAGGCTATTTGGATGAATTCTGCTGGCGGCATCGGTTCCAAGAGATGTATTTCAATGCGATGTGTCAACATATTCGTGAGCAGTTTCCAATCTGATACATCAAAACGAATTGTCTATCCCAACGGCCCTCGCAAGGGCCAGTACTGGAGCTAAGCATCTTGCCGTAGTACTTGTAAGAATTTTTTCCTTGGTACTCTGTGGAAGAATCCTCCCTTAGTTATTGGGGGATTTTCTTCAACTGTTCCCTGTGGACTATCGGTGGTTATTGGTAATAGCACACTAATACATTGCGTTGCTGGTGCTATTTCTTGTGTACTGTTACGAGAAAACTGTATACCAGTAATAATATTATATGGAGGTTCGTTACGTGCCGAATTTCACATCTACAATACACGAGTTTTTATAACTTGTAAAACGGCCAAAACATGGGTCTTTCTCAAAATTCCAGGTGGTCAAGCTTTGACATAAATACTTGGCATTTTTAATTCACTTGATGTGTGACATTTCCAAGATTACGATGAGGCAGTATTATTACAATACAAGTCGTATCCCCTCGAGCAAGTCACCGTAGGAAAATAACACAATAACAGGTGCTCTGTGCCATATTTTTGCGGTCAGTGGGAGAGGAGGGAGCGAACACCGGAGCCCTCCAATAATAGCAAAATATTACAAACGAAACCAAAAATTGCTGTACATACATACATATTATTTCGCTGGAAGTAGATTGGCATGGGAAGTCCCGGTCGCATAATGGGCGCCGGCCCTGATTAAACAAACACAAAACTGATTATGCAGCAGTATAAATTGGGGAAATTTTTACGAACCAAACAATAAATATATTTAGAGCGTAATAGATTACGGAAATTTTGTGTATAGATAGAATCGAGAATAAAAAACAAAAACAATATACAGAGAAGTATAACACATAATACTGACAACAAACTGTTGTCATCGAGTGAAACAGTGCTTTACTCAACGTCAAATAAGCAAGTACAGGACATAATAGATATTATATGCGTTTAGCGTTTCGTATAAGCTGAGGCAGGTAGCGACGGTGAATTTTTTTGGAATACAAAATTTATATAAATGCAAGTTTTTCAAACTCGCTGTGGAGGTATATGCATAGGCAGCAGTTAAGTTGTAAATTAATAATAATGGTGAAAGTATCAAACAGATAACTCAGTTGAGTTTATATAGTAAAAGTATAAATAAAATTAACAATATATATTATATTTTTCCTAACTAGATCAGGATTTATAGAGCTACAGCACCTTATTCAAAAGTGTGGGGGGGGGGTGTTATAGCAGATAAGCCTTTGTGGCTGGTGAACATTAGCCTTCGATCAAAAAGTAATCACATTGTTAATAGCAGTAGTGCTCCAAATTTCGTAAAACCTATGAATTTAAGTAGTTTTGTAAAAATATACACTTAAACAGACTGGGAAATTTTATAGAAGCCTTCTAGAACCAAGGACATTGGCATAAATATGCAAGGTTGTATTTATGGGAATACCGGATATTTAATATTGTAAGCCATATTATTTTTTGGTTATATACACTTTCTGTGGTACTTTTTATTCGTGCGATGCTAGCTGGGATTTTGTCACCTTTGTATTATTTATTGCGAATTTTCTTTAGAAAGCTTTTGGCGTGTATATCGTTGCAAATTCCAAAAAAATCAGGAAAGTTTTACTATAAATATTAACCCAAATTGTCATAATCAATAAGTGTATACTTCTTGGCTCGTAAGTTAATTAAGCCCAGTTAACTCTTGGTTATTATTATAATAAGCTGTCGCCGAATACTTTCATTGGTTCCGCCTAGCCTGCAACAGAAGCTGTCAGAAGTTATGACGTTCCGATCAAGGATTCCTTAGTCTCTCCTAAATTCACCATTGAAGTAACGTTACGGCGAATACCGGTTTTTGATGACACCCATGGCATGTGTTGCAGTTGAGTGTATGTTTAAAATGGATAATACCCAGTTTATACGGCGTGCCGAAAGTGTTGTCATTATGCTCTGATCTGAAATTTCTTCTTCTGTTTAACTATAGCCTCTAATATTAATAACTATGCAGTTGGCTTTGTCCTCGGCGGTTATGGAATTATCCGATTACTTAGCAGATATTCCGCTTTGGATTAAATTGTCTACAGCCACTGTCGCTACATGCGGCTCTCTGGGTGCTCTAGTAGCCTTTCGGCGTCATTGCCGTCGGCGAACGCTCATGAAGAAAGACTGGAAACAAGATGTTGTTTATCTGTATCAATTTCCTCCGGCAGTTACGTTGCCTACAATTTCGCCGTTTGCATTGAAGTTAGAAACGTGGCTAAGAATGACCGGAATACGATATGAGGTATTTATACGTGTATTTTTAATTAACTATATAATATTGATTTTCGATAATTTTAATACAATATATACTAGCTAAAATTTGTAAAATTATATATGCATTACATGCAAAATTTTTGGGTACTATATAATACTTTTTCTGACTTTTTTCTGTTTTATAATAAATAGCTTGGTACTATCTGTTACAACGTTGGTGTTGACATGAAAATAGCTGAAAACAGTAACCGCAATGAATTTTGAAACTGTTCTGGATAGAAAACATTGTTCAGCTCATGGTGTAGGATTTTTGCATATTTACGGCTTTTTAGCACAGACATCGGGTTGGTAATATCTGTTTTTTGCTTTATACTGAAAAAAAAACAGTATAAGAACTAGGTTAAACTGGGCACTGCGAATTCTGTTGAAGACTTGAAACTCTTGAGGCTTCCCCGTAAGAATTTCGGATACCCATGTTCAGAACGCTCGATTGATGCCCTCTGGAAAAATTTTGGTCTCATTCGGTTCAACAACCCTTGTCAGTTATTTAGCTTCCAGTGCGAAAAAGCTCCCAGTTGCTGACGTTTGGTTTTAAAGTCCTGGGGGGGGTGTTAGGGCCTAACAGTAATTAATGTGTGAGAGAGAGAGCATTTGTTGGATACACCTGAGCAGATTTGATGGCATTTTTCCCATCGCTAGTACACTACCCTCCAGAAATGACTGCTGCTCGCTCGAAGTTGTTTCGCTGTTTGCTTGATGTTCTCTGGCTGCTTGCTCCAAAGGCTACACTCATTTTACTGCTTAAATAAGACTATTTTAAATAAAGGAAACCTTTAATATTTTACGCCCTATTTTTGTTTGACGCAGTTTAGGCTTGCTTTAATAATAGTTCTATTTTCAGAACTCATCTCGCGCCACTTGGTCACAACAAGGTCAAATTCCGTTTGTTGAGCTGAACGGCCAGCAGCTGTGTGACTCGTCAGTGATCGTTGAAAAGCTGGGAAATTATTTTGGAATTGACCCCGATTCTAGTCTAGAACCGGAGCAACGTGCCGCGTCAAGGGCGTTCGCGACTATGATCGAACGAAACACAGTTTGGTAAGTAGAACCGCAGTATTATACATACTTCGTATGCAGTTTATCATTCCTACTTGGTATTTAAGTTTATCCAGGACCTATTACATGATATGCCCGTTACGATGGTCAAAATTCAAAGTCGTTTTGATTTTGGCGTATCAATTTCGACCAGTTGTTAGTTTTCCTGATTAGGACAAGTTAATTTAAATCCGCTTGCTCAATGAAAGGTCGTTTTAAATCAGAGCCGTTCCCGAATGCTTGTTCGCTCGTAAGACAACCATCAGTTGTGGCGAGCACTGTATTATTTAAGGTGGGTTCACACCTTGACAGTAATATGTGCAAGAAAGTTGCGATGCTTCAAAATTTAATTTAAAATTTGAGCTCAAACTTTTTCCGATAATATATACATCTCTGTTTGGTGATTGCCCCTAAAGGAATATCTTTGAAAAGTTCACACCTTCAAATTTGTCAAAAATGCGAAAAAGTTGCTCTCTAATTATTCTAAGGGTCATTTCACGAAACCATGTCATTTTAGTCGGGGGGGGGCTACATCGGCACTTTTTGGCCCATACCACCAGTCTTTTGTAAGGAAATTTAGCGTCGCTGTGAGATGTAGTAATAGCATATCCGACGATCATAACGAGGTATGGTGGACCTCTGTACCCCAAACATAGCAGGAGCCAGAGGTCCTCAACCCGGGTTGGCCAAATGAAGCCAAAAACACATGTCCCAATATAAACGTTCGCCGTATCGCTAGCACGTGATACATATGTGTGTTTTTCATTTCACTGTGATCCATTGGTATTTGCTAATTTTTCCGGAAAAACTTGGAAGTAAGCATCGACACTGAAGCTGACGTCAAGCTTCCGAAAATTTTTTTCGTGACATGTAGCCCCCGACCAATGTCAAATCTGGCAGCTTTCAGACGCTGGTAAATAACGTCAAAGTGCACTAGCGCCAAAAATGCTATATAACGGTAATCGTAATCAGTACAAGTGTTATTGAAAAAAGAATATCAGCGTCTGTCCATGTGTTATTTCATTATGAGGTCGAAGGTCATAAAATGCCAAAAATGGGGTATGCAAAATGTAGCCCCCCCCGACCTGACCAAACTTAAATTTAAAAAAGCCAAATTTGGCATACAGTCTTACAATAGGCCGAATATAAACATAGTAAAGCCCCACTAGAATCGACCCATCTATTAAAAATTTTTAATGAAAATGTAGCCCCCCGACCGCATGTATAATAAAAGTAATTGAAGGTCGCAAGAATCATATTAGTATATAAGTTCATCATCATTGCACTATGATATGAGGCCGTGCTGTTAACTGGGCAGCTAGGGAACCCTCCTGCCTGCCCGCACATCTATTACACGCATTGTCCTTGGTATCATCACTTAAATGTAAGCTAGTCATAGATCAACTGTATTTGTTTTACACCAGCTTACATCTAGAATGTATAGAAGTAGCTAAAGTTTGGCGCGTTGCATGTTGTAGGGAGCTGTAGCACCTCCCCCCCGACCTGAGGTGTAGGCCCCCGACCTGAGGTGTAGGCCCCCCGACCTGAGGTGTAGCCCCCCCGAACTGAGGTGTAGCCCCCCCGACTCAACATATCGGGGTGCCATTTTTTACAAGGCCAAAGGATCTGCCTGAAATTTTTTTTTCAGACGTCCCCCGCTCATGGTTGGTTCGTGAGCATAAAATGGTATCTGTAGGTGCTGTCTCGGTTGCGCTAGAAAAACTTCTGCGACAGGCTTGTTCTAAATTGGTCGATTTTTAACCCCAAAAATGCCCTAGCAGCATCAATTTTAGGTCGCGAGTGCTCCAAATGGCTTGACGAGGACCATTTTGGTCCGACTTGCATAAAAACAGACCATGGTTCGCGTGTCACTCCGTCAACCTACAGAATAATGACTTATTTCGTATTAAAATTTGACCCCCAGGGGGACCCTTTCCAACCCCTGTAGCAGGTTTCAGGTAGCTCGTTTTGCATAGAGACATCGATATTCGAAAAATTCAGGGTTTTTTACATCGGAAGGGGTCTAGACACTGTACATTCGAAAACGTTTCATTTTGGCTTGAAAGAGTGGTGTTTCAAAAGTACATGGTTTCGTGAAATGACCCCTAATTGCTTTCTAATTTGATGAAAAAGCTTGAGCATGTGAGCACGCCATTAGTTTTATTGCAATTTGTAACTGAAATTTTTTACTAGTACCATACTGTGTAAATCACTTTGGGCCACAGTTGAAACGACAATTCTCACGACATCAAATGAGAAACAACAGATCTACGACGAACTCTTCCTACGCGAACCAATAAATTTAAATCGACTCGTTTTAAACCGGGAAATCGCAAAGCCATTGGATTTTGTATTTGACACCCAATTCAAAACGACTTCTAATTGTAACTATTTTAGTTTACTTAAATATGTTATCTTTAAGTAGTTTCCGTACAGTAAGTGTTGAATACAGAATATCTGTCATTTTAATTAAGTTTGCTAATTTTGACATATACAAAGACAGTTTGGGTGGCACTAAACGTGTATGTACTTAAGTATTTGAATTAAAATGTGTATTAAAATAAGCACTACATATTTCGAATAATTTTAAATTATGTCTTGAAAGGAAACGTATTATTATATTATGTTTGCAGTTCTAGGCAGCTTTTGACATTTCAACTAGTAGCCTTTTAGTTATCGGCGAGTGAGTTCAAAGTTGTTTTATACTTTTAATTAGGTATGGTGAGAAATTCAGTTCCACTTTTTACACTTTTTCTGTTTTGTGTCTTTTCTTCTTATCAGAACTTTACTATAATATTAAGATGCTACGGTCTGAGCGTTGAGCTGGCGTCTATTATGAGATATAAAAACAATATAATAACATAGAAACAATATTGTTCTAGTAATTTCTCAATGTCATTAGCTTCTCAGCCAAGATACGACATCTTGGACTTCTAGGAGATTTCTTTAATATCGTTGTCTGCGGGATTTTCGTGTCGCTGCGGATGAGTTTAAGATTTTGTTTTTCTCATGAAGCCATACATGACAAAACGTCGTGCCTTTGTTTTCATAACGGCAACTCTATGAAATGAATGTATTTTCGTTGTCCGCGGGCGAGTGTGTGATCGATCCGGATCAATAAACTGAGTTTAGCCAGTGACGGTTTGATGTGCATATACAAAGGATTGGAATGCTCTTAATACCGTTGTAAGCCGCTCGTCGATTAGTTTCGATCCTGATTGAAGCTGTATATAATTCTAATTTATGGTTTTAATCAATTTTTTTACAATTTAACTTTAATCAAAATATCGATATTAAGCTTATAAAATGAGAACTGTATAAAAATCGTGTTCCGGTAGCGGTTCCGGCGAAAAGCAGAAATCATACAGGACCCGGAATTCCGGGTTAAAAATGTTGTATAAAATTTTGTAAATTATTTGCTCATGTTGTGTTTCAAACATACGTTATATATACATGGTGACCAAGTTCCAATACAACCAAACGAAAGAAAACATTAACTCAGCAAATTGTCCTTTAAAACTTAAGTATAGGACAAATAATTTATGTAGACATTTTTCATTTAGACCCTGTTTCAGCTTATGCTGCAAAACAAAGCCAGATGGATACTTGTCGCAGCAATTTTAACCATTTACAGATCTGCGGTGCATGTTCAAATTGTACCTGTCCAACTTGGCATGCATATCAGAGTATGGATTGTTTGGAAGTTCTTAGCCCGGGTCTAAACTTGAACATTACACCACAACAATTCTGAGCATGTTACAATTATGTAAACTTGACTTAGATAAATTGCCTGAAGCACCAGCCTTTCCGCTTGTAAATTTTCTAACTCAGTATTCACTATAATGAAGTATATTTTATCCTGCAACTTAGCAAGAAATTGGTAATGAGCTGTTTTTATTGAAACTGTGCGAGGCAGTATCACAGTTTGACGCATTTAAAGCATTCTGCTCAGCAAATTATTGCATGTCCAGTTATTCTGTTAAACCGGATAAACAAATTATTTAAAGTCTGCTACGGAATAACATGTAACAAACATATGTCCAGTAAAGGCAGAGCGAAATAGTCTACGTTCCATGTGTTGCAAGCACATTCAGTGTGACGCAGTTTACGCAGGCCTGTGTAGTGGAACGTATTGTTTGCACTGATGGACTGGAATGCCAACAAACGGCATCTTAATAATTGACAAATAAACATCATTCCTCCTCTCATTATGTGCCGCAGTTCCATCAAAGTCCCAGAGACGTAATAATGTCGTCGCAATACATTATATCAGTGTAAAATTTATTTTCAACATATTTTAAATGAATAGTGCCTTCATTTTCGAATACCAGGTTCCCGATTCGGTGTAAATGGACTATTCCGGCTGCTGGTTACGGTAAATTTCGGTTCACGTTATTTCCTGATACATAGGTGTCCAAGATACGGCGGATCAGGAGGTAGATGGTTTCAGCACACGGGGCTGAATGGAGGGCGGTGTATATTTTCGTGTTGCATACATCAAATAAGGCGCGTACTAGGAGCTTATAATATTATTACTAAAACGGCGTTTCCAATTTATTAAAATTTTTCTGAAAAGTTGTGGTTTATATATAAATTTTTAAACTTTAGTCTTTTGTCATTGAAGGAAGACATAAAGAGTCCTACGGTAGCAAAAATAGCTGTAACATTGCATTCATGTATTGCCGATGTAATACTGAAGTCTGGCACTTTTAGAGGGCCAGGAAGCTCAACATAGAACCTTGAAATGCAAACAGATTCACCGTACTCAATCCATTCCTGCCTCTGGACGCGTAACTACTATGTAGTTTCCAGCTTCGAGAAAACTAGTTTTAATGATATTCGTCGTTCGATCTCTGATATTTTATTTCATGTGACACTTCTGCATTATTGGCTATACCAATCGTCTAGCTTTTTTACTAACTAGTATGACACTTCTAAGGTTGATACTAGGTTTAAACGTACGTCGCAGTGAGTTTCGTACAGTACTCTCTCTTGTATTTCGCAAGAAAACACTCCATCTGTATCCGTCCCAATAGAATACAGCATAGACTGTTCGAAAGCACCATGGCATACGTTCAGGCCAAAAGTGATTTAACTTAGGAGTGTCATATACTTCAGTAAAATATCGATTGTATACAGTACGGGCCAGATACTAAGGCACCGTCTACCCTCAAAATAATGAGGCTTGCATATGTTAGAACTTGGTTTTGGCGCTCCATTTTTCTGCTAGCTGCTACAATAATAAGATGATGCGTAAGTGTTATAACATTTAAGCAGCCTTACCTGCGTCTTAGCTCGTTTCTAGGATTTATGGCTTAATGACAGTACAGCAATTGATAATCTTGATTGTAGGTCATATTTCTATATTCGTTATATTGAACATATCAACTATCTACTGTCGGAAAATGTACTCGGCTTTCGACGTTCATGTTTTCTTCAAATATTTCCGCTTGCCACTCTGCTAAGACTCAGTGTAAGTGTAGTAAGTGTTACTGTGCTAAGGCTGTATACACGTTGGATACGTAATTCGTTCTAACCTAATGTGGATACAGCTCTTGTCGATTCTGTTTGTGAGTTCTGTTTCATTCTGCTTCGCTGACTGATAATTGCCCGAAGTCGAGTATTAATATCCTGAAATATCATTGTTTGAGCACAGTTATATACAAAATGTTGTTGACGGTTTCATGCAATATTTGGACAGTTGCGTTTTACAGTCAAAGTCCATTGATATCGTAGTGCTTTTTTGGCTGGTTTTTGCTATATGGGAACAGTTATTGATGACTGTTCAGTCATAATTTTGCACCTGCAAATCCAGTAGTTTCTAGTACGTCTTTTTTCACCTCGGGAGGTTGCATGACATGCATAATACTGCTACTCCATAAAACATATCCCAGATTCTGTACCTAAATAGGCATTATTTGACAGAGCGTCCGAAAGATTAAAGCATGCTCAAGAGGCATATTACACGTGTAAAATAGCACTATTTAGTTGTTGATCACAAGTTCTGTCTATAGTGCCAAATCTGTTGTCATCTCTTTATTCAAAAATATACTATTATGTACTCAGCGTGTCGAAAAACCTTAGCAATAACCTTTTCAGCCCACTCCGTATGTATGCATAATAAAACTTCCTGTGGAGACAATCCGCACGTGCATCACATTATGTGAAACGTTGAATTTCAGTCTTCATACAGAGGACTTATTATTCCTGGACTAAACCGGTGTCCTGCAGTATGGAAGATCAACTTAACAATGTATCACTTATTTTCAGTCGAATCGAGTAATAGCGAAAACTCATCACATTAAAATTCATAAAATTGATTTTGCTAATTTTTTGTCTCGATCGGCGGTCTATCTCTCGATAGAAAAATGTTTTCAAATTTTGGGACCCTTAGTTTATACCCAAATGCATGTAGGGGAACATTAACTTGGGCGATGTGCGAGAGATGGTATCGGATTTGATTTAACACAATATCAAGGTATTGAAATGTGGAGGCTGTGTCATTTTGGTGACCTAGAAATTGTTTAGCGGTTCCCTATGTGCCATAGTAGTTATGTGAATACTAAAGAAAGTTACAATAGTTTATATCGTTTCCTTTCAGTACCCAAAATTCTATAAGGTATCTCAAATATAGTTGATTATATAAGTCCTAGGACCTCTCCGTTACAAAATGCATCAAGACTGAAGTTTACTCCACTAAATACTCTTTTCGTGGTTATCGCTTTGTTGTGTACAAAAACCTATGAATGTGCTGTTGTAGGTCCTATTTGTACTTTCGTTTTGTTATGCGTCCCAAGTAGTTTATGGTTGACGAAATAATGGGATTCCGCTTTCCGCGCCCGTTTCTATTGCGATTTTTGTCAACCTGTACTTTGCTAAAGCTTGCTGTAAGTTATACATACATACGTACTATTCTCATTTCTAACAGTTTTAAAAATTAATTGCAGATTAACAAAAAATATATTGCTTAGATACGTTGTGTGGAGACCTGGGAAGATAAAAATTGCCTCCCATTGATATTCTGATAGCAGTGGACTACAAAAATTTAGCATGCATTCTTACATCCAGAGACCATTCTTGTTCATTAGGGTACATACATTGCTTATGTTTGGTCCTGTATCGCCGTTTCCAAGTGCTAACTGGTAGCGTTTTTGAGTTGTTATTCCGAAACAGTGACAAATGGTATCAAATCTTATTCGGCTGATGTCTGTGACGAAATCATATCAAAAACAACGTTATTTTTATTACAATTTCTAAAGGTTCAAACTTGTTTTAGGTCTTACTTCTACATACGATATATTGAATCGATTGAATATTTGCTTTCAAAAGATGTTCTTGGTTATCGTTTTCCCCTGATATTGAGAATATTACCAATTTGTTGTCTAAATCGTTTGGGTGTAAGTAATAGAAGAAATAATTATGGTCATATTCGTGAATGGAGTGTAAATTTTTGAAAACACGTGGCGGAATCTTTACCGTTTTGGTACATCCAATACTTTTTTGCATTCTAACGCTACCGGTACCATAATTGCTATTTTGACATGGAAGTCACTATGAAATTTATTTTGAGTGCAATATGAATGGTGGTATCAGATATTTTTATCTCAAACGTGTATTTACAATAATTCATTGCACTAGTATCTTGAAAGCGAGGGTGAAACGGAGCGAGTGTGGTTTCACCAAGTGGTCATTTTGTGTAATCACATGTATCAGTCTTTGTGTTTGATGTATAAGTATATGTACCCTAAAACAACTACAACTCTCAAACCATTAAAACCCTAAAATCTTGTTGACCCAAACCCGCAGAAAATAACTAAAAACGCATGAAGTATTCGTGGTGGTCTTTGGTAACCAAATTGTCGTATCCATCGTACCGAAAAACCTGTACATAGAACAGGCTTGGTACCCTGTACGCAATATATGACAACACCACTGAAGGCAAACTATATTCTGGAAATCGGGGTAATTGATCCTAAATCCATTGAAAATCTATGGAAAGGCACGAATATACACGCTGTACTCTATATAACCAAATCAGTGTATTCAAAGTTGAGAAAAACCTATACATAGAACAGTATTGATACCCTACACGCAATATTACAAAACTACTGAAGATAGATTATATTCTGGAAATCGGTTTCATTGACCCCAAACCTATTGAAAACATCTGAAAATGCATGAAATATTCATATTCAGTGCACTTAAAAACCTCCATATAAACCATGCTTGATGCCCTGCGCGCAATACATAGCCAAACGAGTGAAAATTCACTACATTTTGGAAATCAGGTTCGTCGACCGTACAACGCTTGAAACATCATGAAAAGGTATAAGGTAGCTAAGTTGGAGTGTAGATTGTAAAACCATCATATTCAGTATGCTTGATAACCTAACAGATACTCGTTGTAAGGTAGAAACAGGCAATGCCGAATTGCAAAATATCATTTAGAAAAATCAATATTTCTGGCAAAGGTTCTACGGATCATAATCAGGCTTACAGCGGTTCAGGATTTGTAGCTCTCGATGAGCTGCGTCTTTGTCGTGTTTGAAGCGTATTTCGCGAGATATGAGACGTGAGAGATTGGTAACTGTATGGTCAGATTTGGCAAGTAACCCTTAAAAACCTGTCTTTGCCATTTTGAGCCGAAGATTGGGTCGGAGATGTTAGCTTTAACTAAAGGGCACACGCTCATCACTTTTGCTGTGGAACACAAAAATTCACCGAAATCCATTCGCCTGAATATGAGTTATGCGTGACAGAAACAGACAATCCCACTAGCGCTCTCAGTGGAAGCTTCGCTCATTTCCATCGCTCCGTTTCAACTAGCTGCATACAGTGTGTTTCTTAAATATTGAGACTTTTATGTATGTAGTTGGAGTCGAATAACAATGTATTTGGTATTATTTACATTTTCTAAAACATTTTAGATTTGTTCTCACCTTCTCTGTATGGAGCACTCATGTAATTAAAAAAATTAATTACATTGTGTATTTGTTGCGAATACCTCCATTTTCCACAAATCGTTGATTATCCTCAAGAGTGAATTATTTTCACGTTCACTGCAGTTAGATTTTTGGAGAGAGTGTAAAAACTATTAAACGACAAATTGTTGCAATTCCACGGATTTTTGTATTTTTAAATATACCTGTTATGTATTAAACCTGCTTTCCGAGAGAATGTAAATTTTAACTCTGTATAGAATTATACAAGAGTTCATGATGGCTGAAGAGGATATGGCACTTCTTGCCGTCACTATGTATATAAAGGCGTCAGCCATGACGCGAATCATTTCTCCCGCAAACAAGCAGGGGTAACCCCAATTTTTTTGGTGGGAGGGTAGTGGTATCAAAGACAAAGTTTTTTATGGTCCCCAGTTGTAAAGGTTATGTTACAAACATAAATTTTACCTCAAGTACCATCAGATTTTAATCGCGTAGCATGGCCACACGATAAAGTGGCGCTCGAAAAATGTTTTTATCCATGATACATTAATTCCTGTTCCTGAAACTAGAGGATATTCCGAGGCTTTTATATCGTGATGGAAAGAAGCGTCATATTCTTAGTAGTTTATTGATTTTCGCCAAAAGCTCATCATTCGGCTGTATGTAGTAGAATTTATGGGTAATTGGCTTGGATGTGGTTTCAATTATGTGTGTATGAAGTAATTTAATTGACATGGAGCTGCCATAAGTTAAAACGATATGATCAATTTTCAACCATAGACCCTTGTAGAAGAGTGTAACACTTATGTCATGGTTCATTATGTTTGTTGCGGTATCGCGTGGTCGATTTTTGCATTAAGTTTCCTGTCCGACCCCCCAAACTTGTGTCAAACAATGTGCTAATGTCACTTCATATATGACGTAATAATGTCTGGTTCAGCAGCTGGATTGCAAACTATCGTTCTCTTGCAACAAAATAATTTACTCCATCTGAATGCCGATTTCTGAATGAAATGGCCTCTTGAAATGCATCGTGTAATGATATACATTATAGTTACATCCTCTTGTTTCTGGATGAAATAGCCTCTTGAAATGCATCGTGTAATGATATACATTATAGTTATATCCTCTTGTTTCAGGTACGTCGGAAATTGGAAATTATAGGACTTGGCCGTCATCAAAGAGCTGATATTTTATCGATCGGTGTTGATGATCTCAAAGCGATTTCTGCGTATCTCGGCAACAAGCCATTTATGAACGGTGACTCACCGACTACGGTATTTCCATTTTGATTGTGTACAGTACTCGTCTGAAATGACCGCTGTTCGCTTGATGTTGATGCTCGCTCACTACTCAAAAAATCTTATAACACTGCTTGCTCGATGTTCGCTCGAAAGGCAGCGGTCGTTGCTGTTGCTTAGTGTAATTTTGCAGTTCAAATATTTATTTTAGTATTTGTGTTACCAAGAGTTCATCACTAACAAAATGTATTTGCCAAGATCGAATCATTAACAAAAATTTTTTACGAAGCCCACTCTAATGTTTTTTATGAGGGGGAGTCATTCTATGCAGCACAAAACTTTGTCTTACCCCTCATGTATCTTGACGACAGGGTGTAAATGACCATCCAGAACTCTGTGGAGGATTAGTTCCAAAAATGACTGTCGCTCGCTCGCGACACGCTCATCACTCAATCGCGACTCGCTCGAAATAAATTTGTTCTAAAAATAGAATTTTCTATTAATTGAAATAGTTGCGAAATCTCGAGCGAGCCACTCCCTCGCGACTCGCTCGAAATGCAACGGTCATTTTTGGCGAGTACTGTAGATATCTGAATGAAATTCGGCTCATTTTGTAAAGTAAATTTGTCTTTATAAGAAAGAATATAATGCTTTGGTGCTCGATGCTCTTAGGATGTAGGGTGTGGGCCAGAGCGAATTCTAAAATAAGCCTAAGAGACCAAAAATACATGTAAATAGTAGTATCTCGGCAACTACTCAAGGAATATGAATAGTTTTAATCTCACTTTGTAGAACAATTCATTCTTTAAGTAGCTGAAAATAGTATGCTGCTTTTGTTATTATTTACGTTGCAGGGTTTGGTCAAGGCGGTTTTTCCATGTGCCCACGGGACCCAAAATACACGGAAAGATTAATATCTCAGCAACCGATAGAGCTATATAACACAGTTACAACCAGAATTATGTGCTCAAAAATCGAACGAAGTTTCGTTCGATATTGGTCGTTTTCGTTTAAACGAAAATCGACTAATTTAACGAATGTCGATTGCGTTCAAATAAAAAAATAAAATTTTAAAAAATGTTAGTTCGGGTTTAATTTAACGAATTTCGATTGTGTTAGAAAAATTATTTTAATAAAAAATGTTAGTTTGCGATTAATTTAACGAATTTCGTTTAAATGAAGATCGTTCGACTGTGCTATCGGTCAATGTCTTCTGCGTTCGATTTTACGTGCACTTAATTCTGATTGTAGTTGTAGGTTTATGTGGTCTAATTTTGTGGTGCAATTCGCGGTTCATTTTGTAATTTGACGCTTAATATGGCTGTGTGCATCTCTTCAAATTACAAATTCAACAATCAGATCTCATCGCCTGGGCAACAAGACAAGTTACTAGTTATTTATCTTCAGTTTGTGATTTTTTTCTACAAAATCTGATTTAGCGTTCGCTTTTGCGGTGGTACAGCTGGTCTTCTTTGACGTTAGTTTGTACGCTAAAGGATTTTGTGCCGTAGCTACAAAGCGTTACTGATAATATGAGATTTGACACAAACGACGAATGAAAGATGTTAAATATAATAACATTTATATTGGTATAAAAGCCATAAAGTGATAAATTGCGGGCTCATTGCAGCATAAGATATTAGCAGGTGATAATTATTGTAAAATTTCTGGGAAACG
Organism: Trileptium ribeirensis; assembly: GCA_030248225.1. NCBI lineage: Eukaryota > Metazoa > Nematoda > Enoplea > Enoplida > Thoracostomopsidae > Trileptium > Trileptium ribeirensis. Next base: position 136,701 of record JASANE010022995.1, read on the forward strand.
TGCCTCGTGAGGTGAAGAATAATTTTTACAAAACTCTGCAACAGTGATTGTCTTTTCAAGAATAATTGTTCCAAAGTAGATTGGAGGGTTTATGGTCTTGGGTAGGCTTGGGTGTGCTCTGCTCTGGAGTCGAGTCTCGGAGTTGAGCTTGAGCCTAAGCTTTATGCGAGAGCCGAACTAAGCTGAACCTAGTGTATCTGGAAAAGCCAGGGTCGGCTCTCTTTTCTAAAACAACATTTATAATAAGTACTGGGCGCATAAAGTTTTCCAGCCAGACTTAAGGTACAATATATGTCTAACACATTATAATTAAAAAGTTGTGGTTCTTAATAAATTGCACACACCTAGTAAATTTATAGGTGCAATCAAGACTAAGTAATTTTAATTTTTCGTGTACATATTTCGCGCCTCCTCTTTAGTTTTAAAATGGATTATCTGTAACGAGTGCTGTTTTAGCGCAGACTTATAGATAACAACGGCAGCAATGTAGATAGTCCTTTTTCTATCACCAACTAATGATTTTGGTAAACGCTACGGATCAATAAATTTTTGTAAAATCAAGTAAAAAGCATTTGTTAATTTGTTCCTATTCCCGATTTTTTGTTCCTAAATGTTGTTAGTATAAGTTTAATATGTACATTAATTTGTTTTAGATTGATTGCTGCTTGTTTGGTCTACTGTGCCAAATTTTGTATATCGACATCGACGCGCCTCATCGTGACATTATACACTCTGAATGCGTCAACTTGAAAGAACATACCCAGCGAATGAAAGAACGGTTTTGGCCTGACTGGGATGTGTTGCGATCGACCCGCAAAGTTGTTTTCGTATAACTTATTGGTTGTCGTAGTACAACTTATTAGTTGCCGGGGTATAAGATTGCGAATAACTGGCTTCTGCAATAAATAGAGTGTCGCTTGGATTGGAAACCTTTAAAAACGCTTTCTTAATAAGTACTGGGTCGGAAATTATACGTATCATCAAACATTAGTTAATTGTTATTTCAAGAATGCTGTGCACATGTCATGGCCCCGCATATGAGCCTACGTAAAAATACTGGACAGACTGTGGGTAGGAGCCCAAGATATTCACTACGTAATTAACTAACCAGGTGGTGTGTTCAGCTTTAATCGTTCCGAACAAGTATATATAATTATGTAGTTTTTTTGGAAATATTCTTGACATGGCCAAGAATATACAAAGACACCATAACTTTTCAAACAAAAATGCTGAAAACAAACATCAAATTATTCATAAAAATTCCCTATCGTTAGTGCCTTGACATATTGATAAATGAGTAGTTGTTGTTTCTCTATAAGTGTGATTTTAATATTTTTTAATACTTAGTATTTCACCAGTCAGTCAGTGGTCACAGCATCGCTTCTGTAATTATTATTGATGAACAAAAGTAATTGTAAAGTATCACATCGTTTGTTTTTTGAAAATCTTTTCAAAGTAACAGTGAGAGACGTAAATAAAACGCAGACCATGCCGTTCTCGATATAATAAAGCCTAAGCGTTAAACAAGGCTTTATTATATTTCTGTATATGCGACATACACATCCATATATGTAAGGGACATACACTAAGCTTAAGCCTAAGTCGGGGTGCCAGCCCCGAACCCTGCTAGCTGTTTCTTTTTCTAATGTTATAACATAACGAACCTCAGGGCGTTTACGTGGGCCAAAAACCAATGATAAAAATTATTGCTCTATTGAAACCATTATATTAGTTGGTTTAAATTAGCTTATTAGAAATTTAAAATTACCGCACCGGTGATACACGAAAGGAATCAATCGAGAGTTAGTATGCTTCATTCCTAGGTTAATAATTACATATTTGTTTATATTTATTTTTGCTGAAGTAAATGTATTGATTATTTGATTAATTGATTGAATTTTCATGCTATTTCTAAACGGCAATAAGTAGCTAAGTGCTTTGTTTGTTTGCCACAGTAGTGCTTGTGACAGGTTCTGCTTCCCGCCTCCATATAGCTCTAAGGTTTTTACAAAGGGGGAAAGATATATTAGTCACCGGGAATAGTTGCAACCAAAATTTACTGGAATCGAAACCCGCAATCAGATGCGGAACCAGCAGCCGGAACCGAAACCTGGCAAACAGATGAAAGAAGAAATTAAGGTAACTATGTATTGAAAGACGTTACAAATTTTACGTTCAACTTAATGTATTGCGTTGAGATTACTGTCTTTCTGAGACTAAGGGGCTGGGGGAGCTAATCTTTATTAATCGATCAAGATGCCGGTCGGCCATATTTTGGCTCGCCAGCACTTAAAAATACCTTCCACTATACGGTTCTGCGTAAACTGCGTTACATTCATTGTGCTTACGACGCGTGGAGTGCAGACTAGATAATTTCACCATGTCTCCTATCGTGTCTCTAATAGGTACATATACGCTCGATACATTGTTATTTCGTAGGAAACAAAATGATTGGTTTATTCAGTTCTAAAAGAAAGTAACTGAAGGTATCTTTCATTCATAACCTGTGCCGGTTCTATTATTCGAACATACACGGCAGATGTGGTAATGAGTAAACAGTTGTTGTTACAAGCATCCTCCTGGCTTTGATTTGTTAGCCCAAAAAAGATGACCAATTGCTACATATAGTTAAAGCGGAAATTCCTGATGAGTTTATTTGTCATACTTACGATTTGCAGGGCACTTTGTTTTAATATTTTCTTTTGTTTCGTTTTATTCCAATTTCATGTTGAATATAACGTATGCATTGGCGTAAATACAAAAAAACAGTGGGGGACAGTTTCTGGCAAAAACATATAATCCATAATCACGTGCGTTTATTACAGAGCACTAAAAAATTTTATCAGTCAAAAAGTGGGGGGACGATTATTTAAGTGTCAAAAAGTGTGGGGGATTTGTTCCCGCCTATAATTGCGCCTATGAACGTATGGTTGGATCCCAGCTGGAGAAAAAATAAAAATTGTAAACGAAAATTATAATCCAGAATTCCAATTGCTGTATGATTTTGCCTTTTGCCGGAACGCGATTTTGGCTGGAAACAGAGCCAGGATTTCAGTTACTCCCTGGTAAGTTGTTTAATGGTTTGCTTCTCCTTATGACGATTCTTAAATGCATGTTCACGCTAAAATCAATCTAAAAATATAGTGTGCCCGACTGTAGTGCGTGGCGCAAACACGAGTTGAAAATCTGGTGGTCTGAACCCAGGGGGGCTTCGCATAGGTTTATTACATATAACGAAAACGGGGACGAAGTTTTAATATTGGGGAGTTTAAATAAAATGTAGATCATGCCCATGCCGTTCCCGATATACCAAGCTAAGCTTAGGTCCTTAGATGACACATACACTAAGCACAAGTCGTGCGGGGGGGGGGGGTGCCGCGTCAACCCTCCTCACTAAGCTGCTTTCTAGATGTATAACGTATGTAACGCCGTCCAGGGATACTTGGTCCTTGGGCACAGCATAGATTTCACTTCCGTATCTGATAGTCCATTGGCCGAGTTGTATTTTTCATACATGCTTATATATTGCATGTACATGTATTTATATATATAATCGAAATGTTATAGTTGATAGACAAACATGGGAGTGGGATATATCGACGTACCCACGCAGGTTAAAATAGGCTGTCTGCAATAATATAATTTTCTCGTAATATTTGTCGCATATTTGACAAAATTTTCGCTAAAAGCGGTCGGAAATATTGCGTTTTTACACTTGCAGAATTTACTTAGATACATATAAACTAAATAATTATCAGTGAAAAAATTTTGATTGAAAATTCATTTTTTGGAAATAAAATAATACTCAGCATAATTTTGTTACATTTTATTTAACAGCGACGGTAATAATAATTACAAAAATAACTATAGGATTTTTGAAACGTGCGGTGCATAACACTGCTAACTGACTGAATTTACTTGTTCTCTTTCATAAATATCTGACCAGAAACTGTTGAAGAATTCTAATGTGGGTGTATACCTTTGTTAATTTTTGTTCTATGTGTGATAATTTAATTTTACAAAGTGATTTACATGCCTTGCTCAATTTAGATGGTTTTAGACTTTCCTATTTTTATTCAATAAAATTTATTTCTTTATGCTTTGAATTTTACTACCACAAGTTTGTGAGCTATTTTGTAAAGTGATACATTTGCCTATTCCAAGATTCTACACTCGAGCAGCAATACGTAACTGAACGAAGTACAGCAA